>CM066042.1:246690458-246903426 GCA_033557465.1 Ichthyophis bannanicus
GCTCTTGCCTTTTACCCCTCCATAGGCCTCAGTCCACATCAAAAGTCTTCCCCACTGTTTGTTGCTTTCGATCCTTCTCATTTGGGACTTCCAGTCTCAAAACGAACACTTTCCAATTGGATTGCTCAGTGTATTTCGTTTGCTTACCAGAGTAAAAACATTTCTCTGGAGGGCCATGTCACAGCTCACAATGTGTGAGCCATGGCCACCTCTATGGCTCATCTTCACTCTGGATCCATAGAGCAGATCTGTCGAGCAGCCACCTGGGCCTCGGTTCTTACCTTCACAGCCCTTGTATGCTGGGATAAGGACTCACGCCGGGAGGCCTTATTTGGTCAGGCTGTCCTCAAAACACCTGTTCCATTCTTAAACAACTCCTGCCACCTTCCCTGAGATTCCATCGGAAGATGAAATACCTACGGAGGGGATCTCCCAGGCATCTCAGCTAGGGAGTCCCCATATGTGAGGACTCATTCCTGCTTGTTCATGAGATAGCACAGTTACTTACCTGTAACAGGTGATCTCTGGGAACAGCAGGAATAGTCCTCATAACCCACCCACCTTCCCATAGGAGTTGTATCTCTTTCTCTTCCTTTCCTCTCTCATTGTCTCAGCTTTAAACTCGAACTGAGGAGAGTTGGTCAGGAAGGCGGGAAGGCAGCGCGCATGCGCTGTGGGAAGCCCGAAAAGCTTTCCTTTTGGGAAGCTGGGGAGCTTTCCCGCGCAGGCTCCGTCGGTACCGACGTACCCCATATGTGAGGACTATTCCTGCTGTTCCCAGAGATCACCTGTTACAGGTAAGTAACTGTGCTTTCTACCAGTGTTGCCTCCTTTCCTCTGAATAGATAAATTTTATATTTATGTTCTGATAGTTAAGAGTACATCTATCTAGTCATCTTCCCAGTGTAGATCTTCGTACAAGGACAGCATATCAGATGTACCACAAATTGAGACACACATGAAGTAGTAAATCTCAAGAGAATTGTCTTTGCAGAGAATGATTGATTAAATTTTTGAATCCTAAGTATCCGAAGACTCTGGCCTTTTATCTGTTACTAAAGATTTCTAAAGCAATGATTGACCCTCTGAGTCGACCTATACTTTCAAGCTATGATTCCCTGTTGGAATACGTGGGGAAATATCTGGACGCTTTTTTTGAAACATGAAATTCCAAACATTTGTTCCTATGTTAAGAATACATTCCACTGGGGGCGGAGCCTGATGTCCAGCGGGTAGGACGCTTTGCGTTGAAGCTCCCGAGAGGCCTACTTAGAATCCTGACTTAATACCTACACAAATTTACTATTTCGCTCCGAGCTGACCGGGGCACCTCGGGGGGAATGGCGGACCCATAAACCAGCCGCGCTTGGACTTCGGGTTTCCTTCTTCTTCTCACGGAAAACGCTCCAAAACAGAGGTGTCCTCCCCACAGAAGATGGTTCCATTTCGTGAAAACCCCGAGATGCACCTGGAGATTTTGGAAGAAATACGCGGCGTGAAGGAATTGGTGCAGTCCAATGGAGAAGCGCTTCGAGCCATGCGAGAAGACTTTGGAGTGCTCCAAGACCGACTTGAACGTCTTTCATTACGGCAGGACAACATGGCGGGGGTCCTCGACTCGCACGAGGTGCGCTTGGGCAAGCTGGACGAGGCTGAGCGTCAGATACAGAATCTTCAAAAGGAGTTAGAAGATAGCAATAATCGAGCCCGTCGCAACAATGTGAGGCTCCTCGGAGTGCCGGAGGGGGTGGAAGCAGGAGATATAAGAGAATTCTTGCTCAAAACTCTTCCCTCCTTGTTGAAGATCACCTTTCATAAAGAACTGGAAATCGATCGTGCACACCGTGTTCCTGCTCACATGGCGCTCAACCGCACGACCCCCCGGCCTATTATCTTTAGCTTGCTACGATATCAACAAGTGGAACAAATTTTACATGCTGCCCGAGCGAATCATCATTTGGAATTTGAAGGTCGTAAGGTCTCCTTCTTTCCTGATTTGGCAAAGCCTACCGTTGACCGTCGGAAGAAACTCCTTGCTTTTCGCCCTCGACTTCAACAGCTACAGGCTCGCTTTGGCCTGTTGTATCCAGCGAAGCTCCGAGTGACTCTCCATAACCAAACCAGGACGTTCGAAGATCCTGATCTACTATCAACATTTTTGGACTCCAAAGAAGCAGAGCAGATGCGCTAATCCCAAAGTTTGGACTCTTCTTTGCCGGCTCTATCCGCCATTTTGAAGGGCCCGATGCGGCGGTCATAGCCAAGCACAGAAATAGCCTGGACTTTCTTTCTTTCTCTATATGACTTTTGTTTTTGGTCTCCTATCCCTTCATGATGTGTGCCTCGGTCGGATTCGGAGCACGCACCGTCCTACAGGTTATGTGTTTTTTCAATTTAGGCCTTCTCTGGGGTTTCTCCCCGCAGACACATGGTCGCCAGTAATTTTGGGGTTTTGCTTCTCCTCTACCGTACTGCGGTTTTCTTTGTTAATGTGGGGCGCTTCATTGTATTATATTAGTTTATTTTTCCTATGTCATGTGTACAGCCAGATACAGTCAGTTTGAGGGACACAGTGAAATTATGTGTGCTATTATGTTCAGAATTTTTAACTTTTCTGTATGGTCTTCTGTAAAATCTTATCATTCACCGTCAAAGGCATTAATGGTCCACTCAACGGAAAGAAAATCCTTAGCTATCTTAGCCATGAACATGTTGATTTAGTGTTTCTTCAGGAAACGCATTTAAACTCCGCTGAAACACTGAAACTCAATGCTACGCCTCACATGGTAGCTGCCTACTCTCCCACCGGTTTCAAATGGTACGGGAGAGCCACTTTGGTTAAGAAGTCTTAGCATGCTACTGTATCTGATATTAGTGCTGACAAGAAGGGTAGATGGGCCCGTGTACACCTTGGGGTTGGAGATAGTTAATTCACGTGTATTTGCATTATGCCCCGAATGTGGACAACCCTGCTTACTATGCAAGTATTGCGCAGTTGGCCTCGGCCTCTGCTAATGTTCCATTAATACTTGGTGGCGATTTACTCAAGTGTTCCCTCAATCTTTTCTTCTCAAACAAGGTGCTCGTTGGTTGGAAGAGCCAGTACCGAGCAGACCTGTGTGGCTAGATACAGAAGCGGGCCTTCGCGAACCGATTCCTCTTACCTTTCTCCCTGGTATGACTCTCCCATCAGACTCCCACTATCCACCAATGCTTTTAGACACTTTAGGTGCCTTTACTACTCTTATGCAATCTTTAGACTCCCGACTCTGGTCAGTGCAACTTCAGCATCGCCTTTGATCCACTAGAGTACTCCCGCCATCGGCCTTCTCTATATAAGGTTGATTGGAGACTTTCCGACCTCTCGGTACTTCACCGGGTGTAGCATCCAATTTTACTAAACCTTCTGTAATGCTATACCTAGAGATACCCCTATAGCGCAGAAAGTATGGGAGAGAGAATCGCATGTGACTTCGATCTCGGAGCAATAGCGCCTTATCAGGAGTAGAGGGATACGGGTTCCCGATCCGCCTCACTCATTCAGACCCTCTCCTTACTAGCCCACCGGTGTTTTTACACTTCTCACAGATTAGACAAATGGAACACTACTCAGGGCAATGGTTGCTGGACACGTCCCGCGGCCATTGGTTCATTGCCTCATGTTATGCATGAATATCCCGCACTACAGTATTACTGGCGTCGGGTCTGGGGTCGTATTTAGTCTATCTCGCACTCTCAGGAGCCCCCTTTCTTGGAGGATAGTGGGACTTCGCCCAGTTGCGGGGATCCCCTCTCTCCCAAAAATGGCTTATCTCCTTTCGAACTTTATGCTTAGCATTGCTATTTCCCTAATTAAATATTTCCCTAATTAAGTATTACTGGAAGCTTAGCTCCCATTTGAGCCCCAATGACTGGTGGAATCATGCCTGTCTTTACAGTAACTATGAACAAATACCTCGTCTGTTCGCTTTCTCCGTTCAGACTCCTTCTCATTGGTCTCAATGGAAGCTGCTCAATGATTATGTACATTTCGCTAAATGCTCTCATTTGACTGTCTGACTTTGTATATCTTTGTCTCATGATCATGCTGTATTGTAGATACTCTTTTGATCGTTTGATGTATAATCACTGTTAATTGGAAGCGCTCACATGCTGATATAATCGGGTAGAGAAGAAGCATCGGGGTGGGGGGTATTGGGTTTACTTTTCCTTATTGTATGCTTGTTTTGTCTTTTTTGGTGTGTTGTTTCTTTTGTTTGTTGCAAAATGAAAATAAAAGTTTAAAAAAAAGAATACATTCCACTTTCTACAGATTTTACAAGTACAAGATGTTTCCTAGTTTTGGTGGCTGGCAAAAATGGACATGGCATCATTATAAACTTCAGTCTCTACATCTCTATATCTCCTCTATCCTGCCTTTCCTCTAAAATATTCAGCACCATTATAGGGTCAGTGACATTGAATATATGGATTAAGTTAAACAGTGGTGCTGGCATTTAACTTACGCCAATGACTGTCTGTTGAAAATTAACCTCTATTTGTGTGACTGATATTGCAAAATTGGCCCCAAGATATGTGTACAAAAGCAAAAATTGATTCAGGACATCACATTATTTTGAACTGGTTCTGAGGATAAGAGTGATAGATGGAAAGCTGGTAGATAGGTGAAAAGAAGGAGACAGAAGACTGTAAGGTGAGAGAGAAAAAGAGAATGAGGGGTAAAATCTGGATAGAGAGGTGGAAGAAAGAAATGAAGAAAAGGAGGTAAAAAGGCTAGATCAGTATCAGAGGTGGATAAGGTATGGAAGAATAGAGGAGAGAGAAGAAATGGAAAGGAGACGCTGAGAAGGCAGACAGAAGAACATAACAGATGCCATACTGGGTCATTCCAAGGGTCCATCAAACCCGGTATCCTGTTTCCAAAAGTGGCCAATCCAGATGACAAGTATCTGTCGGATTCCCAAAAGAGAGACTGGAACCAGTGCAGTTGGAAAACTATCAATGTCCAGGTAATAATGGTAGAATATAAACTATATTTTCTGTTTTTCTGGATTGGAATTTGTCAGGGTGGGTAATCTTGCATCTCATTTTTGTAGTTTGTAAAATCCAGTAGGAAGTGCATTTCTATTTCTCTTTTCCAAGTATTGTACTTCTCCATCTAGCTTTTTGGGATTTCTATTTCAATTTCTGGCTGCCTATTTCTGTCTCTAATTTGTAGTCTTTGTTCTGTGTTAACTGAGAGTCTGTCCATGTTCTGTCAGTGACTGAGGTGACTAATTCTGCTAGCATATAGTCCCTTTGTAGGGATCTTGATCTTTAGCACTCCTTGTGTGTGTTCTATTTTCCTCGCAGGCAGTTTTTCCAAGTGGGTTAGTTTTGTGCATAGCATGATAGAGATGCACTCCGCTCCTAAGCCCCAGGGTATGTGGAATACGATCTCAATCTCAGATTTCCTGCTAATGTTCCTTCTGTAGTTCATAGGTTGCCCATACATCATATATCCTATCAAGGTGTGTGGTGGAAGCCCATTGCTTCTATTACAATGGGAAATATTTCTATATCTTTGTGTCACATTTTCTTGGTCTCAGACTGCATTTCTTGGTATTCATAGAAACATAGAAAAATGATGACAGAAAAAGACTACATGGCCTATCTAGTCTGTCCTTCCATATCAACAACTACAACAGTCCCCTTCTTTCCTTTAGAGAGAGATCCTCTGTGTTTGTCCCATGCTTTTTTGAATTCAGATACTGTCCTCATCTCTACCACCTCCACTGGGAGACTATTCCACGGATCCACCACTCTTTCCGTAAAGAAATATTTCCGCATATCACTCCTGAATCTATCCCCTTTCACCCTCACCCCATGTCCCCTCATAGCAGAACTTGCTTTCAATTGAAAGAGGCTCTCCCCATGTGCATTTATGCCACGGAGCTATTTAAACGTCTCAATCATATCACCTCTATCCCGCCTTTCCTCTAAGGTGTACATATTAAGATCCTTACGTCTGTCCTCATATACTTTTATAATGAAGGCCACTAACCATTTTAGTAGCCACCCTCTGTACCGACTCCATCCTGTTTATATCCTTTTGAAGGTGCAGCCTTCAGAATTGCACACAATTCTCCAAATGAGGTCGCACCAAAGACTTATACAGAGGCACTATCACCTCCTTTTTTCTGCTAGCCATTCCTCTTCGTATGCACCCAAGCATCCTTCTAGCTTTTCCCATCGCCTTTTCTACCCTTTTAGCTACTTTAAGGTCATCAGACACAACCACGCCTAGGTCCCGCTCTTCTTTAGTGGACAAAAGTACTTCACCCCCCTATACTATATTGCTCCCTTGGATTGAACATAAGAACATAAGATATGCCATACTGGGTCAGACCAAGGTCCATCAAGCCCAGTATCCTGTTTCCAACAGTGGCCAATCTAGGTCATATGTACCTAGCAGTTTCCCCAAAAAACACAGGTTCCGCAATGCTTGTACTGGGTCAAGCATTGATATCCTGGGTCCCTTCTTAATGATGGTTTATGGACCTTTCCTCCAGGAACTTGTCCAAACCTTTTTTAAACCCAGCTACACTAACATCTTCTGGTAACAAATTCCAAAGTTTGATTACACGTTGAGTGAAAAAATCTTTTATTAGTCTTAAATAGTTTACCCTGTAGCTTCATTGCATGTCCCCTGGTCTTTCTATATTCTGATAATGTAAACAGTCGATCTACGTTTACCCGTTCCACTCCATTCATTAATTTATAGACTTCTATCATATCTCCCCTCAGCAGTCTCTTTTCCAGGTTAAAGAGCCCTAACCTTTTTAGCCTTTCTTCATAGGAGTATTCTTCCATCCCCTTTACCATTTTGGTGGCTCTTCTCTGAACCTTTTCTAATAACGCTATATCCTTTTTAAGATACGGCGACCAGAATTGCACACAATATTCAAGGTGCGGTCTCACCATGGAACGATATAGAGGTATTATAATATCTTTTGTTTTGTTTTCCATTCCTTTCCTTATGATACCTAGCATTCTATTTGCTCTCTTGGCCGTGGCTGCACACTGGGCTGAGGGTTTTAACATGTTATCCACAATGACGCCTACATCTTTTTCCTGGGTGGTGGTTCCTAATGTGGAACCTTGCATCGTGTAACCATAGTTTGGGTTGTTCTTCCCTAGGTGCATAACTTTGCACTTGTCCACATTAAATTTCATCTGCCATTTTGATGCCCGGTCTTCTAATTTATCAAGATCCTCTTGCAATTTTCCACAATCCTCTTGGGTTTTAACAACTTTAAATAGTTTTGTGTCATCTGCAAATTTAATAACCTCACTCGTTATTCCACTTTCCAGGTCATTTATGAATATGTCAAAAAGCAGCGGACCCAGCACAGATCCCTGGGGTACACCACTATTCACCTTTCTCCATTGGGAAAATTGGCCATTTAGCCCAACCCTCTGCTTTCTATCTTTTAACCAGTTCTTGATCCACAGTAGTACACTGCCTCCTATCCCATGACTCTCTAGTTTTGCCAAAAGTCTCTGATGAGGGACCTTGTCAAAGGCTTTCTGAAAGTCCAGATACACTATATCAACCGACTCATCTTTGCCCACCTGTTTATTCACACTTTCAAAAAAACATAACAGATTAGTAAGACAAGATCTTCCTTGTCTAAAGCCATGTTGGCTGTCTCCCATTAGGCCATGACTATCTACATGCTGAGTAATTTTATTCTTTATGATGATTTCTGCCATTTTATCCAGTACTGACGTGAGGCTCACCGGTCTGTAGTCTCCCGGATCACCCCTGGAACCCTTTTTAAAAATTGGTGTTACATTGGCGATCCTCCAATCTTCAGGTATTAGAGATGATTTTAATGATAGTTCCCAGATTACTAATAGCAGGTCTGCAATCTCATATTTCAGTTCTTTCAACACCCTTGGATGTATACCATCCAGCCCAGGTGATTTGCTACTCTTCAGTTTATCTAATAGTTGTAATACATCTTCCCGATGTATCGATATTTCCTTCAATTCTTCTGCTGCAGCCCAAATGCATGACCTTGCATTTTTTAACATAAAATCTCAGCTGCCAAATTCTAGACCATTCTTCAAGCTTAGCTAGATCTCTCCTCATGTTATATCTACACCTTCCTGGGTGTCTACTCTATTGCAGATTTTGGTATCATCCGCAAAGAGGCAAACCTTACCCAATGGCCCTTCCGCTATATCGCTAACAAAGATGTTGAAAAGAATCTGACCAAGGACAGATCCCTGGAGCACACCACTGGTAAATTCCTTCTCAGAGTGAGCTCCATTTACCTGTACTCTGTCACCTCCCACCCAACCAATTTCTAACCCAATCAGTAACTTTAGGGTCCATCCCTAGGGTGCTCAGTTTGTTTATAAGTTGCCTGTGAGGATCGTGTCAGAGGCTTTACTGAAATCTAAATACATCACATCTAGGGCTCTCCCTCGGTCCAACTCCCTGGTCACCCAGTCAAAGATTTGTCTGACAAAGACCTGCCTCTGGTGAATCCATGCTGCCTCAGATCTTGTAATCTGCTGGACTCCAGAAACCTTACTGTGTTCTCTTTCAGCAGCATTTCCAATAATTTACTCACCACCAAAATTAAACTAACCGGCCTGTAGTTTTCAACCACATCCTTATTTCCGCTTTTTTTTAAAGGCGCCACATGAGCCTCTCTCCAGTCCTTTGGCAGCACTCCCGACTCCAACGAAGCATTGAAAAGGTCAGTCCATGTAGCTGCTAGAACGTCCCCAAGTTCCCTCAGTATTCTAGGGTGTATCCCATCTGGTCCCTTCGCTTTGTCTACTTTGTTTAGCTAGTTTCTCATGAACACAGTCTTCTGAAAATTGTTCAAGATGCCCCTCACTTCTGTTCCTGTTTGCGAGTGTTTTCTGAGGTCCCGTTCCTAGTTCTTCATCTGTGAACACAAAACAGAAATATTTGTTAAGCAATTCCGCTTTTATCCTCATCAGCTTCTACATATTCCTCCCCTTCACCCATGAGTCTGAGAATACCACTTTTGCCCTTCCTCTTCTCACTAACATATCTGAAAAATGTCTCATTCCCCCATTTTATTGCATTGGCTATTTCCTCTTCTTTTTGAATATTTGCTTTCTTGACTACTTTGCTAGCTTCTCTAAGTTTTTCCAAATATAGATGCCTGTCTTTCTCTCTCTGTGATCTTTCTCTTGTATTTCATGAAGGCCTCCCTCTTTCTTCACCTTTTCAGCTACTTCTTTCGAAAGCCATTAAGATCTCCTTTTCCTTTTTCCTTTATTTACCATTCCTCATCATCCCTCCAGTCTAGTTCCGAAACCTCTGGGTTTAGTACATCCTCCCGCAGCTTGGAGACTGAGCATGTCACTCTTTTGATGACACCAGTATAAGTAGCCCAGGCACCGCCTCCTTGTCCAGTTCTCAGTCTCCAAGCAGCGGAAGGAGATGTGAGCCCAGAGGTTAGGGACTCACTGGAGTAATCATTAAGCAGCAATAGTTATTGAAAAAAACAAAAACAAAGAGGGACTACTGTTCCTTTAAATCAGCAATTTTGGGAAATTTTCCTTCAATTTTGGAGGAGTTGAGAGAGGTTGCCCCCCCGGCCCCCTCCCTTCTCTGCAGTGACTCTTGAGGGCAGGGAAGAATGAGGGGGTTGTGTTGGGGTCCTCCGGTGCTGATCCCACATGTTGGGTGAGGAGCCGTTGAGGTCCGCCGCTTCAGCCGCGCACACCGGCAGAGCGGGAGCAGGAGTGAGACAGAGGCTGCTGACAGACGATTCGGGGGTCTTTTGAGTCTGCAAAGTCGGGTTCCTTTTGCTTATCGAGTGGAGCAGAGGTAACGTGGAAGCTCCGGGGAGGTAAGAGAAGGCTGTATTACAAATGTTTGTTTCTAGACGCCGGTGAAGTTGCAGTTCAGACGGAGTCATCGGGCCACGTGTTTTTTGCGTGGGAAAAAGGGCCGTTCGTTTTTGGGGCCATTTCTGGAGGTCAGAAGGAGATTTCTGCCCGGGGGGGAAGCAGTACTTTGGGTCAAACGCTTTTGGTGGTAAGTTGGTTTAGAAAAAAAAAAGGCATTTGTGTTTGGCTGTGGAGCTGTTTTTTGGTTTAAAGCAGTGCTCTGTTCTTTATGCCTTCTAGACCTCGCTGTCTTCTGTGTGGGGTCCGGAGGGGGTCCCTTTCTGAGGCAGGGGGTGTACGTACGAAGCCTCAATGGCGAACATGACAGAACACAGTGGGGGAGAGCTGGCAAAAGAGGTTGCTGGGCCAGCGGACCCTACGGATTCCATGGTACTTCCTCGGGAGCCGATGCCGGGACCTTCCTCAGCTCCAGATCTTCCCTTGCCCCAACCTTCTATGCCAGGGGGAAATTTTTTCACAGCAGGTTTTGACGCTTTTACAGCAGGCTTTCTCCGGGGCTGGGGCTAGTTTGGCAGGATCCACGGAGGAAGTAGGTAAGGGGGCTAAGCGTCAGGGAGCCCCATTGGAGTTGGACGGTAGGAGTCCCAGCTAAAAAGGCTAAACTACTGTCGGAAAGAGCAGACATGGAAGTGATTTCGGAGGAACGCTCCGAGCTGTTGGAGGACGGAGAAATAACATAACCAGAAGACCAGGCGAGAGTGGTCCGGGTGTTCATGAGGGAAGAACTTTCAGCGTTGATTACGGAGACTCTGAAAGCCTTGATTATGCCGGTAGCAGGACAGGCGGAGGAAACCTCATTGGAGGATCCTTTATTGCAGGTGATGATAAAATCGCAGAGGGCATTCCCAATTCATAGAGTATTTAAGGAAATGATACAGGAGGAGTGGGATACGCTGGAGGCAGGCCTCAAAGGTTCCAGAATGCAAGCGCGGTTGAATCCATTGCAAGAGCCGGATAAGGAGCTTTTTAAGGCTCCTAAGGTAGATGCGGCAGTTACTAAAAAGACGACAATACCGCTAGAGGGAAGTGCCGCGCTTAAACATGCACAGGACAAGCGGTTGGATACGCTATTAAAGCAGGTATTTGAGGTTAATGCTCTATCTCCAGGAACAAGCAGGAATGAGTCTTCACATATGGGTACGTCGGTAAAGACGGAGCCTGCACGGGAATGCTCCCCAGCATCCAATCAGAAAGCTTTTGGGAGCATCCCTCGCGCCTGCGCACTGCCTTCCCGCCTTTTCCACTGCCTCTCCTCAGTTTTCGTTTTTCCGTGGAGCCGGCAGGACGTCCTCCTGTCACCGCAGAAACTTTTTTCTTTAATTCTTTATTTCTTGTTTTCTTGTGGTCGCGGCTGTTTCTTCCGCCGCCACCGGTACCGCCGGTGGGTTTTTCTTTTCTTTTTCTTAAACTCGGGGAGATTTTTCCCTCAGTTTCTGCCTTTAAATTTTTTGGGCCTGCAAGGCCTCTCCATCATGGAGCCTTCTTCCCCTAAGAAGTGCCTTCACTGTGGAAACACAGTTTTCTTTTTAGACTCCAATGCCTGGTGTCTACCCTGTTTGGGTCCTGCCCCTTTTTCCCCTGAACAATCAGGCTGCGAAACTGTGAGAAGAAATTCTCTCTTTCGAGTTTCCCTCGATACCGTTTTCCCTCCCGGAGTGCAGGCACCGGCCTTTTCTTCTCTACAGGATCAGGTAACCCACAAACAGTCTGTTAAGACTAGCCAATTCTTGAGTGGTAGGTCTCATGCCAAGCATGATGACGGCTCCGGCCTTGCCCTCAAGACCCCATTGGCATTAAAACCCCGGCGGGAATCTCCGGGCTCCAAAGCATTTCAGGGGTTTCAGGTTGTTCCTGGGGCTCACCCCTCACAGAACATACCTGAGCCATGCTTGGTGGTGGCATCCACTTCGAGCGGTACCGATACCCCGGCATCGGCACCGGTGTTGACGATCCCTGGTGAAAAGTAGATCACTCATCTGGCATCCTCGGTACCTTCGGGACCGATCGATACGACCCAGATTGACTTTCCTGTATCTGAGCCATGCTCGGTGGTGGCATCCGCTTCGAGCGGTACCGATACCCCGGCATCGGCTCCGGTGTTGAGTGATCTACTCTTCACCAGGGATCGTCATCTGGCGTCCTCGGTACCTTCGGGACCGATCGATACGACCCAGATTGACTGACTTACCTGTATCGGCAACATCGCCGATACCACCACTGACGTCGGTACCCTGTAGACATGCATCGATAGACTCGCTCCCTTCGATGCCGAGTCTGGAATCGATATCTAGTCTAGATGACTGGGTACCGACGCTTATCGTTTCCGGATACGCAGTACCGAGGATATTCACCAAGCGTTTCTGGTTCCCTCGGTACCGCTTGAGCAGCCTCCGATGACTGCTGCGATGGCGTTACCGTCTCCGATTCCGACTCAGCTACTGGTATTGGTATCGATGTCGGTCCCTGCAGTTACATCGGTACCATCGATCCTTTCTATGCCTAGTTTGGAATCGATATCTGGCATGGACGATGCAGTACTCACTGCCTCAAATCGTGTCTGCCAGTACCACTATCCTTCTAGTGGGGTTCTTTTTCTGCACCAGAGCAGTACATCCTCTGGTGCTCAGGCTGCTCCTTCAACCTTAGCCTGCCCAGGGATAGTTCCCATTGGAGATCCCTCTTTTCAGAAATTTCTCCTTGACATGGCAATATTTCTTGCTATTCCTATCCCTGGCTGTGATTCTACTCGAGGCTCTCCTGCAGAAAAGGAAAATATAATGCTTCCTTTACATCATTCTTTGCAGGATCTTCTTCTGAGAATATGGGAATCACCTTTAAGGGTTCCCTCACCTTCTACAGCAACTGATGTTCTGTATCAGGTGCCCCCCTCTCCAGGGTTTCAAAAAACTCAACTTCCCCATCATTCCATTGTAGTGGAATCAGCAATGAGGAAGGTAAAAAGCAAGAAGAAGCATTCTTCTTATCCGCCAGGTCGTGCATCCAGAGCACTTGATGCCTTTGGACGTCAAACCTTCCAAACATCTATGCTGGCATCAAGGATTATCTCTTATATATTTTATATTAGTTTATCTCTCCAGGAGGTCACAAAGAAATTATCTCTTTTGACTCCTTTTCTATCAGAGCCTAAGGCTGCAGACTATTCCTTGCTTCTTAGTCATAGCCAGAATATCTCTTGGTTTCTTTCTCGTGCTTCTCTAGACTCTTTTGAGTCTGTTAGCAGATCCTCTGCTATTGCCATTGGAGCATGTCGTAGAGCCTGGCTCCAAGCTTCAGACTTGAGCAGATGGGCACAACACACACTGGGTAATTCTCCTTGTACTGGAGAAAATCTCTTCAATAAGGAGGCTTTACATCAGGTTGCTCATTGCTCCACTGACTTTCCTGGTTCTAGGAACCATCCTAAGCCGCCTTCTTCCCAAGGAGGTAGGAAATGTCCTACCAAACCTTCTTTCCCTAAGAAAAGAAGGTTTCACTCTTCTTCTGCCCATCATCCCGATGTACCCAAGCAGGGGTCTTAGTCTGAAGAATCTAAACTCTAACCAGTCTAAGCATACCCAGCAACCATAGGTTCCTAAAGGTTGCAACCTACAGTTAACCTCTTCTTAACAGACGTTTGTTCACTGTTTTTTTCTTTAAAGCTCTACACATGGCTTCCTTTCTTCAGGATGTACTCGGCTGTCAGGATATTCTTGTCTATGGGTTACAGATTTCTCCTCTTCTTCCTTCCAAAAAGAGAAGTTAACTACTATCCCATGATAGTTTCTGTCCCAACATGAACATTTTCTTCTTCAGCTGACTCACCATATGGTAAGTCACCCTTCAGTTCCTGTTCTTCTACCCTCTCATCCCGGTTTTTTCCTGAATGAGTGGTACCATACGGTACACCTTCATTTCAGTGTAGAGTTTTTCTTTGACTAAATTCTCTGGACAGCTTATCAGACAGGGACAGGAACATCTCCTCTCCCTTTGTCTGTTCTCTCTGTGTTTCACAGGCAGATTCTCTCTGCTGTCTCCTTCAGTTGCTGTTCATGCAGGAGTTCCAGTGATTCTTCTACTGGTACTTTCCCACATGTTTCCAGTCTCTCTAGCCTTAGTAGTGATTCCAAGATTGTCCTCATCTATCTTGGATAATCCTACTCACTTCAGGCTTCTCACATTATCTTCTTTCTGGCCATCTCCATTTCCTTGGATGTGGCAACACAGCTGACCTACAGTCAGTTTTATCTCCTAATTCTCCTGCATAATGCTCTCTGCAATCTTCAGAGAAGCTTTCTACTATGGGCACTTGCTAGAGAGCATTGAACTTTGTCTCTGATGGCTATTCTGTATAGTAGAAAAGGCTTATCAGTCATTTTCCATGACTCTGAGGGTTCTCCACACCCTCTTGTCTCCTGTTATAATACAGGACACAAGCTTTTTCTGCGTGAATGTCCAAGGAGTTTCCCAATTCTGCAGGAATATGCTCTTTTTCCTTACAGCTTACCCTCCTGCTATCCTACTCATGGACAGCACATATTCTACTAGTAACGCATGATACCCCTGTGTCCCTCCAGTGGGTCATCCTGGTATCTCCTTCTATGCGTTTTTCTGTCCATTTACCATGTCAGAGTTCTACAGAACTCACGACTTGCTCTCTACAGACTGTTATTATCCTCTGTTTTTTCACGCAACCATCCTGGTTATTTCACTGGATAGCATTCCTGCACCCTCTTAGTCCGGAGGAATAGATTCTCTATATATCTTTTCAAGTAGGTTCCACCTTCTTGTTAGATGAATCTTTCTCCTTCACATCTCTCATGCAAATGTTCTCATGGGGCTTAGTTGCAGACATGTATCTTCAGACTTACATATTCATGTATGTATATATCTCTATATATTCTATACATACATATGTCTGTCAGCTGTGTGTGCATAGGTTATGCCCCTATATATATCTATATTTATATATATATATATATATCCCTCTATATATGTATCTGTTGAGATGCTTTTTATAAGTAGATATGTATTACATACCATCTCCCTAACTGTCTATGCTATAAAGATTTACCTTCTTAGAGGTTCCAGACAGTGGGCTGGCATATCTTCATACTATCCCTCGGTATGTGGGGGCTGTTATGCACACAACCACTACTGTGGTACTAACAGCTCCACTTTACTCTAGGTCTCGCTATCCCTGAAACATCATGCTTCAATATCTTTCCTATCTCTCACCAGCTAGGAAAGACAGTGTAGATCTTCAGTAGTTCTGAGGTTTCAGCCCTTCACATATCTGTCCTCCTTGGGAATGCGGGCTTTTTTCCATACCCCTTCTTCCCTCCAGGACTAAGCTACTTGTCCAAATCGGTCAGTCTTCCTCTTTTACTCCTCAATATTAATGACTCTGTACCTAAAAGAGTTTTCAGCTTTTTTCCATAAAGCTTTCCACTGAAGACCTGCCGTTTCTATACTACCACAGTTGACACCTGGGTCACCTGCCAATTCCAGATTTGGACCTTCACCCTCACTGCTGTGAGGTCACCTTGAGGATCCTCTACTGAATCTCCAGTAGACTCCATCACGCTATCTACTTCCTACATTCCAGTAGGTAAGATCCATTTTATGATTGTTCATTAATTAATTTTAATGGTACTTATCATACATACCAAGGACTCCTCTCCTGTAGTCCTTAGCTTTGCTGTTTTTTCTTACAGCTCCTTTCCTTTCAACTCCTACCCACCATCCCTCATGGGATGCCGGAGATCCATGTGTGGGCACTGCAGTCCTGATCCAGGAACACGCATTTTATGGGATCTCCCCCTGGCATCTATAGCTAGGGAGTCCCCATATGTGAAGACTCATTCCTGCTTGTTCCTGGAGATAGCACAGTTACTTACCTGTAACAGGTGATCTCTGGGAACAGCAGGAATAAGTCTTCACAACCCACCCACCTCCCCTAGGAGTTGTATCTATCTATCTATCTTCCTTTCCTCTTTCTCTCCTTTTGTCTCAGCTATTAAACTCAACTGAGGAGAGGCAGTGGAAAAGGCGGGAAGGCAGTGCACAGGCGCGAGGGATGCTCCCAAAAGCTTTCTGATTGGATGCTGGGGAGCATTCCCGTGCAGGCTCCGTCGGTACCGACGTACCCATATGTGAAGACTTATTCCTGCTGTTCCCAGAGATCACCTGTTACAGGTAAGTAACTGTGCTTTCCATGCATGTTTCCATTTGTGGAGCATGGGTGGCAAGGGCATGCCTTAGGTGGTCCCAAAGGCTTAAGGGTTTACAGGTAGAGGAGGCAGTCGAAGAGGCGGCTCGAATGGAATCCGGAGTGGCTTATTTGGCGGATAGTCAGTACGATCTTATTCGCAGATTAGCGAAAAGTATGGCTTCAGTAGTGGCTGCACGTAGATACCTTTTGGCTGCGTAATTGGGCGGCAGATGCGGCTTCTAAAGCGAGACTAGGAAAGCTTCCCTTTAGGGGGAAGCTTCTCTTTGGAGAGGATCTAGACAAGCTTGTAAAGGTCTTAGGGGAGTCCAAAGGGGGCAGGTTGCCAGAGGACAAGTAGAAGCAGGGGCGTCCTATACCGTCCTCCAGGAGCCAGCGCAGAGAGTTTCGGTGTTTTCGTCAGTCCAGATTTGGTCAGTTTCAGAGAGGACATTTTCAGTATAGATCCATGGGGTTTTGCGGATTCAGGGGAGCAGGTAGAGGGTTTGGAGTTCTTTCCGGCCTGGGCCCAAATTACCTCAGATCAGTGGGTGTTGGAGGTCGTTCAGAAGGGTTATGCACTCGAGTTCCAACATCCGGTGAAAGACTCTTTTGTCCAATCTCCCTGCAGAGCGAGATCGAGGCTACTGGCAGTCCAAGAAACGCTAGAAAGCGGTGGTGCCGGTGCTGCCGAACCAATGTGGTTGCGGTCGGTACTCGATCTATTTCATGGTGCCAAAAAAGGAGGGGACCTTGAGGCCCATACTGGATCTCAAAAGAGTAAACAGATGTCTTGGTTTCCCACTTTCGCATGGAAACACTGAGATCAGTGATAGTGGCGGTTTGACAGGGGGAGTTTCTCAAGTCTTTAGATCTTTCGGAGGCGTATCTGCACATACTAATTAGGTTGGAGCATCAAAGGTTCCTTCGCTTTGCGGTGTCAATGGGACATTTTCAATTTCAACGATGCCCTTTGGTTTGGCTACAGCACTGAGGACATTCACCAAGGTCATGGGGGTGGTGGCTGCTGCGTTGCGAAAAGAGGGAGTATTGGTGCACCCTTACCTAGACGATTGGTTGATTCGAGCGAAGTCAAAGGAGGAAAGCGTGGTGGCCACACGTCAGGTGGTGCAATTTCTGCAGTTCCTAGGTTGGGTGGTGAATGTAGCGAAGAGCAAGCTTCAATCATCACAGGGGTTGGAGTACCTGGGGGCCCGATTCCATACAGGCAAGGGCAGAGTGTATCTACCGCAACTCAGGATGCAGAGATTGAGGAAGTTGGTTCAAGTCTTTCTGGGGTGAAGTGCAATGCTGTCGGAGCCCTATTTACAGCTATTGGGAACGATGGCGGCCACGCTAGAGTGGTGCTGTGGACCAGGGCTTACATGAGACCGCTGCAGAGGGCTCTGCTCAGGAGATGGTCACATCATTCGGATCGTTTATCCCAGAAGTTGGTTTGTCCACCAGAAATGCAGCAGGCTCTACAGTGGTGGCTCCTTCCAGGTTCTCTAGAAAAGGGGGGATGCCTCTGGAATTGCCAGATTGGAAGCCACTGACGATGGACGCCAATCTGTTCGGCTGGGGAGCGCACTTCGAGGGGCAGTACGCTCAGGGTCAATGGACGGACCAGGAAAAGACGTGGTCAATCAACAGGTTGGAGTTTTGGGCTGTCACTGTAGCTCTGACGGCCTTTGAGAAGAGACTGCAGGGCAGAGCAGTCAGAGTGCTGTCGGACAACGCCACGGTGGTAGCTTACATCAGTCGTCAGGGCGGCACAAACAGCGTGGCTCTCGAAGAAGAAGCGGACGAGTTGCTTAGTTGGGCAGAGGCTCACCTAGAAGCATTATTGGCAGCGCATGTAGCGGGAGTGGACAACGTGACTTCCGATTTTCTGAGTCAAGTCAAAGTGGACCCAGGGGAGTGGGTCCTTCATCAGGAAGTCTTTGATTTACTGGTGCAGCGATGGGGGCTGCCAAGCATGGACCTAATGGTGACATTCGCGTTGGCAAAGGTGGAGAGGTTTTACAGCAGAAGGAGAGAAAGGATGTCGGAAGGTTTGGATGCCCTTCTGCAGAAGTGGCCAGAGGATCGCCTTCTGTACGTATTTCCACCTTGGGTGCTCATAGGTTGGGTCCTACAGCGCAGAGAGGGGCACATAGGACTGGTAATCCTTGTGGCGCCGGATTGGCCAAGGAGGCCTTGGTATACCAACTTGATGCATCTCCTGGTGGAGCCACCATAGAAACTACCGAACAGGAGGGATCTGCTGAGACAGGGCCCGTTAACTGTGCCTCAGGTGGATCGGTTCTCGCTTACGGCTTGGCTCTTGAGAGGGCAAGGCTAAAAGCCTGAGGTTACTCGGCAGCGGTCATTTTGACGTTGTTAAGGTCCAGGCGGAGATCTACTTCGATGGCATTTATCCGGGTTTGGAGGATTTTTGAGTCTTGGTGCGAGGGCCATCGCCTTACAGCATTACGGGCCTCGATTCAGCAGCTCTTGGCGTTCTTGCAGGATGATTTTGATAAAGGTCTAGCGACAGCCTCATTGAAGGTGCAATTAGCAGCACTTTCCTGTTTTCGAGGTAAGGTCCAAGGAATGATGCTGTGATCACATCCGGATGTGAAAAGATTTTTAAGAGCGACGGTGATGTTGAGACTGCCATGCAGAGCTGTAGTTCCAGTGTGGGACCTGAATGTGATGTTGGAAGTGATGTTGGATGTGATGTTGGAAGTGCTGGTGCAGGAGCCGTTTGAACCTTTAGCTCAATGGTTTTGGTTGCAATTTCTTCGGCAAGGAGAATTTCGGAATTGCAGGGCATTATCGTGTAGAGAACCTTTTTTGTGCTTTGATAGCAAGAAGGTAGTATTAAGGATGGTTCCGTCTTTCTTGCCCAAGGTAATTTTGGCGCTTCATGTTAATCAGGTGGTGTCTTTACCGGTGTTTGAAAAAGCAGGTAAGGATTAGACGAAGTCATGGCTACATCGATTAGATGTCAGCAGAGCCTTGCGAAAATATTTACATAGAACAGCGGCGCTCCGTAAGACCGACAGGTTGTTTGTTATTTGGTGGTCCTAAGCGGGGGGAGCCGGCTTCTTAAGTCGTCATTTTCTAGGTGGATTAAGGAAGCTATTGCGTCGGCTTACACGTTGAAAGGTAAGGTTGTGCCAAATGGTTTAAAAGCTCATTCGACTAGAGCGCAGGCGGCGTCTTGGGCGGAGTTGAGTTTAGTGCCAGCAGCAGAGATCTGTAAGGCAGCGACTTGGTCGTCGTTGCATACTTTTGTCAAGCATTACCGCATTGATGTTCAGGCAGAAGGGGATTCTATGTTTGGATCAGCGGTTCTTCAGGCTGGTCTTGCAGGCCCCTCCCGTTAAGGTTTACTGCTCTGTTACATCCCCAGAGGTTTCGGGACTAGACTGGAGAGATAAGGAAGGTGAAATTAGACTTACCTGCTAATTGTTGTTCCTTAAGGAACTCCAGTCTAGTCTTGTATCCCTCCCTGATGTTGCCTGCCGAGGGACAGCCTGAAGCAGAGGATTGAAGATTGAAGGTCTGTTAGGAAGGACTGTGTTTCGGATAGGAATTTGGAAGGTTGGTGGGGGTGAAGCTTTCTCTCTCTTAAGGAAGTGACATATGGGGAGGGGGAGGCGCATGTATTAGAGTCTCTGTGTAAGGGGCTCTTACCAAACTCTGAGTTTCACTAGTACTTAACATAGTAAATGACGGCAGATAAAGACCAGTATGGTCCATCTAGTCTGCCCAGTACGGTGTCAAGAGTAGGTACACCTGCCGCTCTGTGCAGGCCCCCCTTCCCCATGTCTTTGTTTAGGGGTGATCCCACCACTCCATGTAGGACACCCCTATTTGTTAAGGAATTAGATGGTTCAGATTATTTTGATATTTTCTTGTTGCTGTAAAGGGATCCATGTCTGTCCCATGCCCTTTTGAACTCCATCACCGTATTTGCCCCCACCACTTCCATCGGGAGTGCATTCCAAGCATCCACCACCCTTTCAGTGAAAAAGTATTTCCTGACATTGCCTTTCAATTTACCACCTTGTAGCTTCATGTTATGCCCTCTAGTTTTGCAGCTTCTCCCGCTTTGGAAGAGGTTTGTTTGTTCATTATTTCTCTAAGTATTTAAAGGTCTGAATCATATCTCCCCTGTCCCGCCTCTCCTCCAAAGTATACATGTTTAGGTCTTCAAGCCCCTTCTCATAAGGCTTCTAATGCAGGCTCCAAATCATTTTGGTCGCCTTCCTCTGAACAGTTGCCAGTCTTTTTACATTCTTTGCAAGATATGGTCTCCAAAACTGAACACAGTATTCCAAGTGAGGCCTCACCAGCGACTTGTACAGTGGCATAAGTACCTCTTCCTTTCTGCTGGTAATTCCTCTTCGTATGCAGCCCAACATCCTCCTGCTTTTTGCCACCGCCTTGTCACACTGTTTTGCCACTCTTGAGATCTTCAGAAATAATCACTCCAAGGTCTTTCTTCTGATCCGTACACCCCAATCTCTCGCCCCCTATCGCGTACATTTCCCTTGGATTTCTTTGTTATAATAGTTAGGTTTTAAGAGTTTTAAGGTTGTTATCTACTTACTTATTGCTCTGGTGAATCTGCTTTGTCAATAGGTTACTGGACAAGGAGGCGTTGCCTGGGCTACTTATACTGGTGTCATCAAAAGAGTGACATGCTCAGTCTCCATGCTGCGGGAGGACGTACTAAACCCAGAGGTTTTGGGACTAGACTGGAGTTCCTTAAGGAACAACAATTAGCAGGTAAGTCTAATTTCACCTTTTAACAACAAAAAGGTCAGTTGCCCTTAAAATGTCCCCTTTCAGTTTTGCCCACTGTTTTTCTACATCCCACAGCTGTTCCCATCCTGCTAACGACTCCCTGAGGTATTGGCCCATCTTGGCAAAGTTTTTTTTCCTGAAGTCTAAGGCCCTCACTTTTGAATGGATTCTAACAGCCCTAGTCCTAATACTGAACCACACCATCTGGTGATCGCTGGATTCAACGATCTTCTCCCTCTCCACATGATTACAGAGCTGTCAGGTCAGACCGATTATTCTGTGAATTGTTACCATTCTGCTGGTGATCTTCTTTATTACTACTGTATATCTGGTTTCCTTGCATCTTGCTTTTTATCAGATGGAATGGGACTATTCCAAGTGATCATAACCTCTTCATTCTAACTAATTCTCTTAGGGTTGCAATCCCAGAGCTTTTACGGTACAGCGTGTTGTGTTTTATAAAGTTTCCAGTGGATGAGATGTACTACCTTTATTGTGGTTTCTGTATAAACATTTTCTGCCATGAGAACTTCACAACCAGCTCCAAGATGAATAACGGTTTCAGATCTGCCTTATAGAATCTACCTATCTGTTTTAACAGTTTTTTGTGTTTTCCTGTATTTGCTGTGTACCATCTCATTCATAATCCACTGACCTGAAGCTGCAGCTCTGTGTCTCATCCTTAGGTTTAAGGTCACCACTTCATGTCTCTGGGCTTGATCTATGGATGGTTCCTGGCCTAACACTTTGTATTTCCCCCTGTATTTGTACTTTGCCACTTGTTTTTTCTTTGTGTTCTGATCTAATTTTATTAAGGTTTTTTTTCCTCTTATTTTGAAAATTCAGTTGCTTCCTTTCCAGTGTGTACAGGTATTCTCACTAGTTTCTTCTGCTCGACAGAATGCTTGTTCAATTTTAATTATGGGGATGGATTCTGGATGTTTACTTTTATATTTCAGCAGTCTTTATGCATTTGGGTCTTTTGATGTGTTAAGTAAGCCTGGAAGCCTATGATGGTGTATCTGTGTGTATAATCTTTTTCTAGGAGCCCATCCCTCTTTCAGCTCTAGGAATTTCTTGGCATATACTTATTCTTATAAATGACTTGTGAGCATGGAAGAGTTTTCTTGTTTGCACATACAGTTTTTCAAGATGTTTAAGAGACCAGTCGACAGTTTCAAAACTGTATGAGAGTGTGAGCATTGTAAGCTGATTGATAGCTTGTATTTCATTTTGTGATGTTAAAGCACTTTTCAGTATCAGTTTTAATCTCCTTGTGATTATATTCTCCCAGTAATTTATGCTGGATTGTTTTGTCCTCTTCTAGATATTTGTATACACCTTCTATTTGAGTTTCTTTTGTCACAATCATCAGTCAGAGATGTTTTCAGGTTAGCTTAATTTTCCTTAAAGGAAGGTTGCTTTTGCATGTTTTTCCAGGCTAGACAGACCCTATGATACTACATACCTTGACCACATTATCTGTCAAAATAAAATTCTACAATATAACTGCATTAATTGAAAAATTGCAACTCTGATTTTGTTTTAAATCTGCTACCTATTAGTTTCATGGAGTGTCCTCTAGTTTTAGTAGTATTTGTAAGGGTAAATAACAGTTTCCTATTTATTTGTTGTTAATTTTTAGCCATTTTAGCATGGGGATTGCAACAGGGCATGGATCATACCATTTGATCTGTTGGATATTTCCCAGCCTTAAAGTTTAGGTTTAGGCACTTGATATACCGCTCTTTACAATGCACATCAAAGCAGTTTATATTGGGAATAGGATACTGGTTTGACCCATTGTGACACAAGCTGGGAATTCCCATATACCGGATTAGTTTAGTTTTTAAGCAAGTTTCAGGTCTTAGCAGACTCTGCCCAGACACGAGTTCTTAACTGGCTCCATTATTTTATTTATTTACTTCATTCAAGAATAATAGATATTTCACCCACTTGTGCTTCACATTGATGTACATACATAAATCCAAGGAGAAAAAGGATCTTGGATTTCTTTGAGCAGTAGTTCATAGGCATATGGTTGGTGCTAGCCCTTTAATATGTGCTTTTCACATCACTGATACAAAAAAACTCCTTTAGAAATTTACAGTCGTGGAGAGTAACTTTTATATAGCTTTTTCAATATGTAATAAATTTTGCAATAAACCTCACTTGTACATCTTGCATACAATAACTCATATCCTCTATAGTGTAATTTCTATAAAGATGAATTTATAAACTCCAAATACACTCAGGTGGCCCTATAACAAATGCACTTATCTGCCAGCCATTCTCCACAGCCCAACGCCACAGAGCGCCAAAAGGCGTTTCACTGATGCTTCCTCAGGGGGTATTCAGATAAGATTCATTATGATCAGCCAAACAACTTCTATTCTGAATACACTCCCTCAATATATGGAAAAGGAAACACAACAAAAACCATTTACAATTGAAACATGGGAGGCTACCTGGCCTGCACTTTTGTACATCAAAGAATTTCACCCACTGTACTTTAGCACCCCGTGCAGTACAGTAGAGCCCCTTTGGGTAGATAATTCGCTCTCTGGAACTAATATGACATCACTTCTTGCTGAAAGTGGTTAGTGTTAATTTTGACTTTATCTTTCATCTAGAATTAGAATAATAAGAGACACATAATGGACAGTCCCTATGCTTTGGGACTAGAGTTTCAATATGCGTGCAGTTTAGCACTGTAGAAACCAATGTGCAGCCACTCCTAGGGTGGATGCCAATTACAGCATATTTCTGGTACTTGGACTGTATGTAAGTTCCCAAGGGTTGAGGAGAGAAGGAAGTCGGTTTCTGTAATTATAGTTTGGTAAATAGAGGCACAGAAGGAAAAGCTGACTTGTCAAGTCACACAGTTATTGGCAGATGGAATTGGAGCTTGTTTTTGCAGAAGTCTTCTAATTTACAGTATTATGCTCTAGTCAGTATCCCACACCACCTCTCCATAATGCATTGCATGGAATAAAGAACTTGCATGTGGGATTAATACGACTAATGTTATGTTTGTGAAATATACTGTAGGGGAACAGGACCGTGAAGTATTAGGAGATTAAATATGTGCAATTAAATTTGGTTTGCAAAACAGCCACAATGAATATTCATTCAGTATTTGCATGATTTGCTCTAAGCATCCAGTCTGCATATCTTGGCTAACCTGAAACAGAAACCAGTTTGTGGGGGTTGGGTACCAGTGTTGCTTATAGGCAAGTTTGACAGGTAATGCTATATGTGAATGGCTTCTGTCTAACAGTATAAGTATGCAGTTTAATTGTATGTGCATTATTTTCAAATTTAGGAACTGTTCGGCCTGTTCAGAAAACATTTTACCCTCTGAACTCTGCTCCAGGGTGTGGAGTTTACTGGGAATGGATGAATGATGAAGGGTCCTGGACAGCCTATGAGATGATCATTTCTGAGGTTCTGGAAAACTATTCAGCTTCTAGACAACAGCTTGTTGATCTTGGACCTTTTGGCTACAACTACAACATTGATCTTGCTTCTTTTGTCCAAATAAACAAGATTTCTGGCTTCAAACGCAAAATTCGGAAGTTTGTGGGTTCCCCTTACCCTGTCACCTCAACCACAGGACCCATTCACAAGGGAGCCACTTGTTCCTGCCAGCAGTGTTTAACAAGTGGCGGCGTCGGACCCATCTCTAGTCGCCTTCGACATTCAACGATCAACCAGCAGAGTTCGTTTGCATCACACAGTTCCAGTCAGGTGCCAGCTGTGGCCTCATCTGCACCATATCCTAAGCCATCGCTTTCTGGAGCGAAATCCAGGCTCTGTACAAATGGTCCCTGGTCATCATCTACTCCTGCTCCAACTACGGGAGCTTTTCCTTCTAATGGAATCAGGTATCTCGCTCTTGTATTCTTTTTCAACTTAAAGTATCCTTTGGCTGCTGAAGGTTTATTTTTAATTTTGAATATTCCTACTAACTTAACTCCCTTCTGCTCACCTGATGCTGCTCCAGCTGTCTTGTGGTGTAAATTGTATAGGGCCAGAAGATCCTGTAAGACTGTGGCGCTCCACATGGTTTAAAAATCATGAGACGGCTGGCGTGGCACCAGGCAGGTAGGAAGAAATGTGAGGCTCCTCACACAGGTTAATAGGATCATTGCTGGAGATACTAAAGATTTTTTTGCATTTGTCTTTTCTAGCTCATCTCTGCTTGGCTCACTTTGCAGCTCTTTGCCTACTGCTTGGCGAGCCTGGCTTATGATGCTGAAGGTGTGCTAACTCTTATTAAGAAGTGAGTTGCCAATGTTTGATAACAATACAAAAATAGAGGAACCGGTCTAACCGGAGCGTAAAATAATCCTAATAGTAATTAAAGCGCTCCACTCAAAACATTAACCTTAGTGGTAAAAGATCTCTTCATCTAGATGTTGCTTTTCATCTGTGTATATATTCTCTTCAACTAGACGTTACTTTTCATCTGTGTGTATATTCATAAAGTTTCTTCTATCAACTCGTCCTCAATCACTGTCACCAAACAACAAAGGAAACGAAAACCTGGGTTCCAATAAATAATTTAAATAATTTAAATAACCACAACACCAGGAGGTTTCAGACCATATACCGTGCTTGGGCAAATGCTTATTTGGTAAAGCAACAGCGCACTGGTTACATCAACAACCTTCCTGGGTTCGTTCTCATTTTTATATTTTATGTGGTTAATACTCGCACCAGATTTCCACCTCCACCAAAAATTCAAGTGATAGACAAGAATCTTAACTTAATTACTATTAGGAATGTTTGATAACGGCATGAGGTGGAACACAGTTTATATTAGTTATAGCAATTGTGTGAATTAGTTTAGCCCCATCAGTATAGACCATAGATACCAAAGAAATTGGCCATTTTTATACGTATCACTTTGACACAGGCTGTGTGAAATGCCTTAGCTCACAGTGAGTGGCGGAAATTGCTAACCCAAGTAGAAATTCATGCCACTTCATTTTCCTTCTGCTTTAATGAAACATTTCTCATCATCCTGCCATGCACGTCCAGACAAGTGGGTTATACTCCCCAGCCACATGTGGAGACAGACCAGAGCAACTGTCAGTAATCTCATCACTTAGGGGTATGTTTATTAAAACCCCGGTAATGTGCGCGGCCCGCTAGTGTGCGGGTGCCATATAAGGAGTGGGCGTGTCTGGCTGAAAAAAGCGAAACCGGGATTATTCATGCGCTAATGTGCGCGGCGCCCATGTGCGCCCCGCACCTTAGCGCATGAGAAAGCTGCGCGGGAGGCATAAGTGGCGCACTGATGTGCAAGCAAAGGAGCAGAGCCCTATAGGGGACAATGGTTAAGACACTGACCAATGGTGCAGGGATCATGGGTTCAATCCCCCACTGTGCCCAATGAAGAAGGCTGGCTGAGGCATTACCTATTATGGGTAAGTTTGCTTTAGGAGGCATTTTATTTTTTATCTTAATTACTACTACTAGCAAACGCACTCTCAAAGCGTGTTAACATAAGGCGCCCCATAAGGCACATTTTAAAGTGCACTGTCCGCCAAGGCACCCTAGAATGTTGCTGATAGGGCACTTTATAGGGTGCCGTATGAGTTACCGCAAGGTCACAGCAATGTTTTTGATGGCAGCACTGTGCAGTTTAAAGAATGCACAGCATAAGTAGGTGTGCTGACATGCAAGGAGGAGCAGCAGTGTAGCACAATGGGTAAGGCACTGACTGCTGATACAGGGGTCATGAGTTTGCTCCCCAGTGTGCCTAATACGTAAGGCTGGCTGTGGCATCAGCTTTGCAATGTACGTATGTTTTCCTGCAGCACTTTAGTTGTATTTTATTAATTGCTGCCAGCAAACAGGTCCTCACGTGCCGTAATTGAAGATGCCGCATAAGGCACCCTATAAGGCACTCCATAGGGCACATTATAAAGTGCACTGTCCGCCACGGCACCCTAAAATGTCCCCTATAGGGCACCCTATAAGTTGCTCCACAGGATAACGTATAGTGCACCTGATATGGACGGTAACCATAAGGTAACCTATAGGGCGCCCTATAAAGCGCCCTCTGAGGCACCTTATGGATACAGTACGATGAGGGTGTTTTTGCTGGCAGCAATAATGTACATTAAAAAGCGATAATGCTCTGGGCAGCCCCATCAAATAACCCCACTGTGGGTTTGAACCCATGACTTCTGGCTCCACAGGCAGTGAAGTAACGATTGTGCTACAGCCCTATAGCTGCTAGCAAGCCCCTGGCTGGCTGCAGAGGGAGTGCACGTCACCACACAGACAGTCTGCTTTGGTCACCAGGATAGGGTTAGCCCACCCGTACCCATGATGCACTGCACATGCAAATCAGCTGTCCACAGATAAACACAAGATGGGGAATGCACCCCCCCACAGCACCTCGGCCTGGTAGGGGGTACTGACCGTGTGTTTTACTGGCACAGAGTAGCTACACACCGTCACATTGTGTGGGTACTGTGCTCACCCTGAGGGGTCGGTGATGCGCCCAGCACCAGGTCCACAGCACCTTCCATGGCTGAAAGAGGCCATGCCGGAGGTCCAAAGCAGTGTTAATGTGTGAGATAGGAAGTTTGTGCAGAAACACCTTGGATATCTCTGTCTCAGTCAGGTGTAGCCCCTATGGACCCCTAGGTGGGCTATGTACCACCACCCCCCTCCTCCAGGGCTGAGGGTGGCAAACAGGGTCTCCTATCAACAGATCCACATTATACCTCCCTGCAATGGTGGCAGTAGAGGGGACCATCAACCCCAGTCCTGCTGGGGAACAGACACCCTACAGGGCAGTCAATGCAGCTCTGTACACATCCATAACACAATAGCAGACAGACATTAAGCCTGGATATGCTAAGCTTCACCCCACCACTATCTGATATTCTCCTGCAGCAAGCCTTCAGCCGCTGCACCCAGCAAGCCGCTCCATCAAGACACATACCAGCTGCAAACAGTCTGCTAGCTAGTCCATAGTGCATGTTCCCAGTGGAAATGCGTGCACCCAGAACTGGGACGTCAGCATACACAACAAGCAG
Organism: Ichthyophis bannanicus; assembly: GCA_033557465.1. Taxonomy (NCBI): domain Eukaryota; kingdom Metazoa; phylum Chordata; class Amphibia; order Gymnophiona; family Ichthyophiidae; genus Ichthyophis; species Ichthyophis bannanicus. The sequence goes on from CM066042.1 coordinate 246,718,473, forward strand.
ATAAATTAGTGACTGGGCCCCAAAAGGAAACCCATAAATATCACATGAGAGAAATACTATATAGCACTATGGGGGTGCCTAGCCATGCTGTCGTCACTGCACAGTCGGGGTGAGAGTGATCCCCCAGCAGGACATACTGAGGTCACCCTGTCTGTGTAGGTGGTGGCCGGGCACTACAGTGTCCCAGCCAGTGCCCTATGCCCTGTGCAGATGCATCCTGGCCAGGTCACCCTGTCCGGGCTATACCCATGGTACCTTGCTCCTCATGCACATTGGCAGGCCAATACTGGCAACAGTGCTGGCAGTGTGGGCTGTGGAAGGTGTTTGCAGCCACCACACACTGTATAGACAGACACACACTCCCACACCTATGTCAGCATTGTGCTACTATAGAGGAGTTTAGTAGCCCTGCCCACCACACCAGTCCTGGGCACAGTACAGGCATGGATATGCTACGCAATACTGTTGGGGGTCACTCCCCAGGGTGGTAAACACTGTCAGAGACCAGACCTTAAGCACACACCGCAGACATCAGAAAGATTGTTATGATGGAGCTCAATGAGCAAACTGTGCTTAATGTAGGACTTGCTATCTGCCAGTAATCATAGGAAACGTTTGATAGGTGTGTACCGTATACCCAGGTGTAGGGTGGCATTGCTAAGGTATGCAAGTGCTAGTATTGGGAGATGCACGCAGAGCCCAATGTCCTGCCTCTCCAGGAGGCATTAGCCAATGGGGCCTGTGGGTGTGGGTGTGTCTGGCCCTGTTGGCTGCTGCTTTACGGCAGAGGTTCCTAACTCCAGTCCTGGTGTGCCAAACACTGTTCGGGTTTTCATGCTGTCCCTCATGAATATGCATGGATACATCTGCATACCATGGGGGTGGTGCATAGATATGCAGCACAGGCATCTTTATTAGAGGCAGCATGGAAACTGAATGGTGTTTGGCCCTCCAGGACTGCATTTGGGGGATTCTGCCGTAGGTAATGCACATTTCTATGGTGTTTGTGCTGTGTAGGGTAAAATAGAGGTTCCTTTGCGTCCCTCTAGTCCAGTCCCGGAACCATAGAGTTGTCAACCTCCACCAGCAGCTTTGGAGACTGAAAGATGTCATCGCTTTGATGTCACTGGTATAACTAGGCAAAGACCGCCCCCTTTCACCAGTACTTTCAGTCTCCAAGCAGCTAGGAGGTTCTGAGCCCGGGACTGGGCTCAGTGGGAGCAAATAAGCAGAGCTTGATTGTTGAAAGTTCCTTTTTTGGGGCTTATTTGCCTTTCTTTTATTTTTGTTTGATTTGTTTCCTTTGGTTTTTCTTTTCAGATCTGCTGCTGCACGGGTTCCTGTATCTGTGAACCTTTAGCATTTGTCTCTTGTTCTCTCTCTTCCCCCCCCCTCCCTCTCTCAATCCCCAGCGTTTAGACGAGCAAAGGGAGCAATTGTACTGCTCAATGGCCTCCCTGCTCCTGAACCCGCATTGAAGGGGTGAGGAGCAGGTGGAAGGCAGCAGTCTGCAGCAGCAGCGACGCGGGAGCTACAGAAGCCAGTGAAGGCTTTCCCCCGGAGCACTGAAGGCAGTGAACCACCGGAGCTGAAGCCGTGAGTAGGCTGTGCTCCGGTGTCCTGTGCCTCCTCTCTCTCTCTCCCCCCTCCCCCCCTTTTTTCTTTTCACCTTCGGCGATTGCGGTGAGTAATCCGAGGTTGGAGAAGTGCTTGAGGTTGGGCAGGGGTGAAATCGCGGCGACTCCCGGGTCTCTGGGTAGCTCGGGCCTTCGCCGCGTGTGATCCTTGAGCACATTTTTTGAGCGGGAAAGTGCCGGCAGCCATCTTGCAAACCACGGGTTTAGCGGCAGCATTTTCTTGGCTTCGTTTTCAGGCTTGGGAGCTTCGTTTTTCAAGCAGATCTTCAGTTTGCAGCTAGTCAAGGGTAGCCTAATCTGGTTTAAAAAAAAATAAAATAAAAATAAACTAAAACGAAAAAGAACTAAATAAATCAATAGTAATACCCCAATTAAGATAAACATAAGCCAGTGGGGCTTTTCATCGGCTCAGGAAGCCCTCAGGGGTGCCGGGGTTTTTTCTGGCGGAGAGTGTTTTGCTCTGCTCTTCTCTTACAATGCCAGCTAAGACCCGCTGTCTGGTTTGTGGGGTTAAGCGCAGTGAGGTCCTCGCTGCGGGTGTTTGTCAAGGCTGCTCGGTGGCGGCGGACGTGCTGGAACAGGCGTGTGGGGGAACCGCAGGGGATCCGGCAGCGGTCCCTTCAGATGTAGGAGAGCCCGGTCCGCCTTCCTTGAGTCTCCCTGAACCGACGGCGGGGCCCTCATCATCCGGCAGGGGTGCTCCGGCTGTGGGGGGGAGCCTCGGCGGAGGCCTTTCGGGGGTGCCCTCAGATTTCTTCGCACTCATGCAAAAGGCTTTTTCATTGCTGCAACCCGGGTTTGGAGCTCCGTCTCCGGGTTCTATGGATATGAAGCGCGTGCAGTCGGGGACTCTCCCGGAGGAGGAGACGGGTCCGGCCAAACGACGCAGAGAGGCGAGAGAGGAGAGTCTGTCGTCTGTGGTGGACAATGAGGTGGGGACGTCTGAGGTAGGTGGTGCCTCGGATGAGGAGTTGGAAGAAGGTGAGTTGCCGGCCGTGGAGCAGCAGAGTAGAGTGGTCCGGGTGTTTCGGTGGGAGGAGCTGCCGGCGCTGATTGCTGAGACGCTTAAGACCTTGAATATGCCAGCCGTAGCGCCGACGGCGGAGGAAGCGTTGGAGGATCCTCTGTTGCAGGCGGTTAGAACGTCCCAGCGGGTGTTCCCGGTTCATAGAGTCTTTCGGAGCATGATACAGGAGGAATGGGACATGCCAGAGGCGGCGTTGCGGGGGGCCAAGGTGCTGTCCTGGTTATATCCGCTCTCCGACCAGGATAGAGAGGAGTTTCGCTCACCCAAGGTGGATGCGGCGGTCACTAAAAAGACCACAATTCCAGTTGAAGGGGCCGCAGCGTTAAAGGATGGGCAGGACCGTAAGTTAGATACCCTGTTGAAGCAGGTGTTATATATGGCTGCCCTTTCTTTGCAGGCTTCGATCGCGGGGGCGTGGGTGGCGAGAGGCTGCTTGCGGTGGTCCCAGCGGCTACAGAGTGAGCCCCTGGCCGGGCAGGCGGAGGAGTTAGTGCGGCTGGAGTCAGGCACGGCGTATTTATCGGATATCCACTACGATCTTATTCGCGGTTTGGCTGAGTATGGCTTCGGTTGTTGCGGCTCGCCGGTATCTTTGTTTACGTAATTGGTCAGCGGACAGCTCTTCCAAAGCGCGGCTTAGTAAGCTCCCGTTCCGGGGAAAACTCTTGTTTGGAGAGGATTTAGAGAAGTTGGTCAAGGACCTCGGGGAGTCCAAAGGGGGTCGCCTCCCGGAAGATAAACTTAGGCAGAACCGCGGGGCTACCGGATCTCGAGGGCTTTCGAGGGATTTTCGTCGGTTTCGGTCCGCACGGTTTGGTCAGCCTCAGAGGGGACGGTTTCTTTCTCGTGGTCCGCCCTTTCGCGGGTTCTGCGGGGCCGGTAGAGGTTTTGCCTCCTTCCAATCGTCTGGTAGCAAGAAGACCCAATGAGATAAGGCGGACCCAGGTGGCGGTGCTGCCCGTAGGAGGAAGGTTACGGGAGTTTTACCCTGCCTGGGTCCAAATTACCTCGGATCAGTGGGTGTTGGTGGTCATTCGAGAAGGTTATGCGCTGGAGTTACATCGACCCGTCTTAGATTCCTTTGTCCCTTCCCCGTGCAGAGCTCCCCGGAAGTTGCGAGCGGTCGCCGAAACGCTGCAGCGGCTGAGGCAGCTCGGAGCAGTGGTGCCCGTGCCGGTGGGCCAATACGGGTGCGGTCGATACTCCATCTATTTTGTGGTACCAAAGAAGGACGGCACTTTTCGGCCAATTCTGGATCTGAAAAGGGTAAATCGTTGCCTTCGGGTAACGCATTTTCGGATGGAAACATTGCGCTCCGTTATCGCGGCGGTCAGGAAGGGGGAGTTTCTGATGTCCTTATATCTTACAGAGGCGTATCTGCATATTCCTGTGTGACAGGAGCATCAGACGTTCCTGCGCTTTGCGGTACCGATGGGGCATTTTCAGTTTCGAGCGATGCCTTTCGGGCTAGCAACGGCGCCTTGGACCTTCACCAAAATCATGGTAGTAGTGGCGGCGGCGCTTTGCAGAGATGGAATTTTAGTGCATCCTTATCTCGACGATTGGTTAATTCGGGCGAAGTCCGGAGCGGAGAGCAAGGCGGCCACCGCTCGGGTAGTGAGCTTTCTACAACGTCTCGGCTGGGTGGTCAACTTTACAAAGAGCAAGCTGCTTCCCTCTCAAACTCTGGAATACCTGGGAGCACGCTTCGAGATGGGGCTCGGGGCGGTATTTCTCCCGATCCAGAGAGCAATCGCGTTGCGGAGGTTGGTGCAGAATTTTCTGGACTGCCCTGCGCCAACGGCGTGGCAGTATTTGCAGTTGCTCGGAACAATGGCGGCCACGATCAAAGTGGTTCAGTGGGCCCGGTTTCACATGAGGCCCTTACAGAGCGCGCTGCTGCGGCGGTGGCGTCCTCAGAGGGATGCTCTGTCTCAACGGCTCGTGTGTCCTCCGGAAGTGCAGCGGGAGCTTCGGTGGTGGTTGCGGCCGGAAAACCTGGAAGGGGGCGTATCTCTAGAGGCTCCTTTCTGGCGGCTGCTGACGACGGATGCAAGCCTGCTGGGATGGGGTGCACATTGCGAGGGCCAGTTGGCCCAGGGGCTGTGGTCCGTGGAGGAATGACAGTGGTCCATCAACCGGTTGGAGATGCGTGCGGTGTATCTGGCGCTTCTGGAGTTTCAGGAGCTCTTGCGTCGAGCAGCGGTACGCGTTCTGTCCGACAATACGACGACCGTAGCCTATATCAACTGTCAAGGCGGCATGGGGAGTGCGGTGCTGGAGGCGGAGGCGAGTCAGCTGTTGCACTGGGCCGAACAGAATTTGCAGGGGTTGTCGGCGCAGCATGTGGCCGGAGTAGACAATGTAGAGGCAGATTTTCTAAGCCGCCGCAGAGTGGATCCCGGGAGAGTGGAGCCTCCACCCGGAGGTCTTTGCTCTGATCGTCAAGCGCTGGGGGACCCCGATAATGGATCTGATGGCAACTTTCGAGTCCGCCAAGGTGGCGCAGTTTTTCAGCAGACGGAGAGAGCGAATGTCGGAAGGCCTCGATGCGTTGGCGCAGTGGTGGCCGAGGAACGGGCTTCTCTGTGTTTCCACCTTGGGCGCTCATAGGCAGGGTGGTCCAACGCATAGAACAGCACCAGGGCCTGGTGGTTCTGGTGGTGCCCGATTGGCCCAGAAGACCGTGGTATGCCGATTTGATTCGCCTGCTGGTGAGCGATCCGTGGTGGCTTCCGCTTCAGGAGGACATGTTACTGCAGGGCCCGTTACGCATGCTGCAGGTGGGTCGATTCTCGCTTACGGCATGGCTATTGAAAGGGCTTGGCTGACTGCCAAGGGTTACTCGTCGGCGGTTATTTCTACATTGCTGAAAGCGCGACGGCGGTCTACGTCATTGGCGTACATCCGTGTGTGGCGGGTGTTTGAAGCATGGTGTGCGGAGCGTGCGGTGCGACCATTGAAGGCATCGGTGCCCCATATTCTTACCTTTTTGCAGGATGGCGTGGAAAAGGGGTTGGCAGCTAGCTCCTTACGGGTCCAGTTGGCGGCCATCTCCTGTTTCCGGGGAAAGATTCAGGGGCAGCTGGTAGGGGCGCACAGTGATATTAGGCATTTCCTGAGGGCTGTGCTGCTTATGAGGTCGCCGAGGCGGACGTCGATTCCTCCGTGGGATCTCAATGTGGTGTTAGAGGCTCTGATCAGGGCGCCTTTTGAGCCGGTAGACGAGGCTTCGCTCAAGGACTTGACTTTGAAGACGGTGTTCCTCGTAGCCATTTGTTTTCCGCTAGATGGATCACGGAGCTGCAGGCGCTGACCTGTAAGGCTCCGTACTTGTCCTTTTTCAGTCACAAGGTTGTGTTGCGCACGGTCCCAGCTTTTTTACCAAAGGTGGTTTCGGCTTTTCACGTTAATCAGGTGGTGTCGCTGCTAGTGTTTTCGGTGACGCAGAAGGCCCAATCGGGTGGGCGATTACATCTTCTGGACGTTCGACGAGTGCTTAAAAAGTATCTCCGTAGAACAGCCTCTTTCAGAAAAACAGACCGGTTGTTTGTCGCCTTTGGAGGCCCGTGGAAGGGTGAGGCAGCGGTAAAGTCCTCGATTTCACGGTGGCTGAAGGAGGCCATTGCATCGGCCTACCTGTTGAAGGGTAAGGTGGTTCCGGTTGGTCTTCGAGCGCATTCTTCCTGGGCGGAGTTCAGTATGGTGCCGGTCGCGGACATTTGTAGAGTGGCAACTTGGTCGTCGCTGCATTCCTTTGCACGGCACTACCGGCTAGACGTACAAGCGAGAGGGGATGGACAATTTGGTTCAGCAATACTTCAGGCTGGGCTTCAAGGTCCCTCCCGTTGATATTCACTGCTCTGTCACATCCTCTATGGTTCCGGGACTGGACTAGAGGGACGCAAAGGAAGAGAAAATTAGACTTACTTGCTAATTGTTGTTCCTTAAGGAACTCTAGTCCAGTCCCGGATCCCACCCAGGGTATTGTGCAGCCTGAAGTGTGCCAGTGGGTTAATATATGCATACATACATAACAGGCTCATCACAGTGCAACTGTACATACGACATAAGGGAGATGGGAGGCGTACAAGAGGTTCGAAGAGACCATAGCTTTTTTGCCCAGCAGTACCGTGTGCGTTCTGCAGCACAGGTTTTTTTCTCCGTCTTCCTGAACTGTAAATTTTTTTTGCGAGGTTTTTGGGTAGTTTTTTACCCTACGACTGTTCAGTTATTGGTTTATTCTGTAACTGCTTATTTGTTGCTCTGCTTAGTCTGCTTTGTCATTAGGTACTGGTGAAAGGGGGCGGTCTTTGCCTAGTTATACCAGTGACATCAAAGCGATGACATCCTTCAGTCTCCAAAGTTGCTGGTGGAGGTTGACAACTCTATGGTTCCGGGACTGGACTAGAGTTCCTTAAGGAACAACAATTAGCAGGTAAGTCTAATTTTCTCTTTTTGACCCATGCTTATGGTCTCAGCAATAATGGTTCAGTCTTTACTACCATGTTTACTTCATGGGTAAAATAAGGGGACTGGGTTGGCAGGAGCCCCAGCTGGGATTTGAACCTGTGACCTTCTGGTCCTAAAGGCACTGGCTGTGTCCGCTGCACCACCGTCTTAGCACAAAAACAGTGCATTCCCTGGGGAGTCCATGGCTGTTTGTCAGACAGGGCCTGTCTGTTGGAGGGCACTGCACCCACGTGAAGGGGGCTAGGCCACCGTCTGCTGTGGGCAGCAGCCACTGCCCCCTCCACCAACGGTACCCCTCCGCCACCATGCTGACATGGCCTTATATTGCTGACAGCATCACAGCTAAATGATATGTGGCCCTCCAGGACTGCATTGAGGGGACTGTGGTCTAGGTAATGCGCATGTTTGTGGTGTCTGTGCTCTGTAGGGTAAAATAGAGGTGTTTGGACCATGCTTATGTTATCTACAAAAAAGGTTGGTCTTTACTATCATGGTTTAGTGGTGGGTAAAATATGGGGATTGGGTTTGCAGGAGCCCTAGCTGGGACTTGAACTGGTGATCTTTGGCTCCTGAACACACTGTGTTCACTGCACCACACTGTGGCCACAGAGACAGTGCAGTCCCTGGAGATAGGAAACCTGGCCAAAGGAGTCATAAACCTTCACCTTGTATGGGGACGGAGCGTTAAAAATAATAATTATTATTTTTACGCTCCGTCCCCATACAAGGTGAATGATCCCACCGTGAAATTGTGCAGAGCAGGGTTTCTGACCCTGCTCTGCACAATTTCACTGTGGGATCATTCACCTTGTATGGGGACGGAGCGTAGACCCTTCTAAAATTCATATTTCGTTTTTGGGGCTTTCTTGGGAGTGCTTTTTGATATTTTCCATGACTATCACTATTGCCCAGCTGGATTATAATTTATTAGAATTTTGTTGTAGTCATTTTCAATTTTTATTTGCTATTTTGTTCTGTGCACATGTATCACACTGCTCACGTTTTGTAGGTTTCCCTGGTTTTGCTGTACATTGCTGACATAAATGGTTTCTCTTCCCTTTAAATCGGCTCTACCGCGAGGTTTTCACTCGCGGTATTTTTTTCATCGAATTTCAGCCCCGCTCCTGTGTGGGGAGCCTCTCCCCTCCCACTCTCCACCCATTGACCCCGTCTCTCCGCCCCTGGGGAGCCTTCCTCCGCCCCTGGGGAGCCTTCCTCCGCCCTCGGGGAGCCTTTCCACGCCTCTAGTGCTCATTTTGCGCGACGCGCACATGAGCGGGCCCATTAGTGCAGCGCGCACGTGTGCGGGGCACAAAAACGCATCATTAGCGTGCGCTAAGATACCTTAGCGCACGCTCAAATGCGTACCGCCCAGTAGCGCGGTTTAGTAAACATACCCCTTAGTATATCTACTGGTGCAGCACTGAGAGAAGCCAGTATTAGTCTGCTTCTGGCAAGTGGCAAGGTGTCTGGACTGGTGCAGCATTTCAGATAGGTCTGTCTCCCCTGTGCCCTGTGAGACTGAGACTAGTAGGCCCAGCATTTGCTCAGAGCTTGGATTAGCTTCTGTCTTCTCGAGCCAACAGCTGCCCTGGGTTCCAGTGTTGGTGGGCTGAAGGGTGGGTAGGAGAATCCCACCGGGCCCTCCTGAGGGAGTTGGTAAGTTGGGCCCAGGCCCCATCTTCCTTCTTGTTGTCCTCTATCTGCTTGCTGAGATTTTCTGCTATGCTTTGTTCTGTCCTTTGCCTTTTACATTGGCTTCCATTTGGCTACTTGCTGCTTGTAATAAACCAGTTCTAAATTAAAAAAAAAAAAAAAAAAAGCTTTGCTTTTCGGGCCTGTGGAGGCAGCTAGGACAACCCTTCTAGAGCTTTCCTGGCTGGGGTTCAATTTTTTGCCATGGTGGGTTTTTTTTTTGTTTTACCAGAGATGCTGCTTTTTTTTTCTTTTCTTTTCTTTTTATTGCATGCAGCCATGCTGGGTGCTCGACGCTGTGCTTCACGTGGGAACCATTCAGTAAAAAAAATACAAAACAATCATAAAAGAAACCTGGACTGGTTTGAAGGCAGAAGACCCTTCTAAGTGGAGGGGAAGAGCCCTTACTTTTTAATTTATTTAACATTATTTCTATACCGCCTTTTCCTTCAATCAAGGCGGTCTCCACAGCAAACAATCAAATGTGTTCTCATGCAGTGGTGCGTGTAGTGTGTTTGGGTGGTGTGTCTTTGATTTGGTTGATCTTACTATAATGTGCACTATTATACATGTTGAGCTGTTACCCACATTGTATATAGAATGTATATGTCCATTGTTCTGGCCTTTGCGGCTCCTCAACCCATCAGTGAGTGAGGAGCTGATTAAGTGGGAGAAGCCAGTCATTTCAGTAGCCTTCGTGGTTTCCTGCCAATGCCGGTAAGCACAGGCTGAGCGGTCGGCTGGGATTTTAGAGGTGGTACATCCGTCGGCGGAGGTATTTTTTGTTTTGTTCTGTCCTGTGGCAGTTTCTTGCGTGGTGTTCAGCAGGCCTGCCGTCTTAGGTAGACCGCGTGGTGGGAAGTAGGCCTCTTCCAGGTGCGTGGGAAAGGGCAGTCAGTTTATCCCTTTTCCTCTCAGCGCGAGTGAAGGAAGGGGAAGGGACCCGGATGCTGGAAGGCCTATTTGCAATCACATTTTATTATTTTTGGTGAATTAGTTGGCACTAAAAAAAAAAAAAAAAGGGCAGCAGATAACAAAATGAAAATGGTGGAATCTGCTCAGGGTTGGTCCAGTCAGCTGAGAGGATCTTTCTGGAGGCTACCGGGTCCATTACCCCGCTGAGTGGCTCAAAGGGCAGAGGTTCACATGCCTTCAAAAGCCACGTGCCTTGCCTGCGGGTCCCAAAGGGGGCGCAGTGTCATCAGAGAACTTCTGCCACGGATGTGAGGTGGAACTGCGCTCTGTGGAGAATGGTCTCCTGGGGGACAAGATGGCAAAGGGTGGAGCCGCAGTGATGCCCAAGGAGCCACTTCTGGAGCCAGAGGAGCAGCATTCCTCCGGGAGGGGGCAACCTGGGACAAGATGGAGCAAAGTCTGGACTGTCCACTGTCCACAGCATGGGAGAGGGGGGCTCAGAACTCCTCAGTCGTCTTTGTCTCAGGAGGAGGTGGCAGAGAGCTTCCAGGGGGCCTTCTCCCCAGAGTTTGTTCTTCTCATGCATAAAGCCTTCTGCATGAAGCAGAAGGGGGCGGACATCACTTTTGGGTCTCAGAAAGAAGCTTGAAAGACGCTTGTCCGAGGCCGGTGCAGCCACGCGACTGGAGGATGAGCTGACAATCTGCTGCAGGTGTCTGGATGTAGACCCGTGGGACAACACAGAATCTGTTCAGTCCGGAGACCTGGAGGACCAGGGCACTGAAGAAGGTGTGGGGGAGGAGGTGTCCAAGCTTGAGGAAGGTGAAATTTCTCAAGTGGTGGAGGCTCGGATTGTGAGGAACTGGCGACGCTGATCTCCCAGTCCTTGAGGGCCTTGAGCATGGCAGGAGGAAGTGTGCCGGCAGAGGAAGAACCACTGGAGGATCCATTGTTCCAGGCTGTCCAGAGACAGCAGATGGTGTTCCTGCTACATCGGGTGATTAAACAGATGATTCAGGATGAGTGGAGAGGCATTGGAGAAGTTTGTGAAAGACGGGGGAGTCAAAGGGAGGCAGGCCTCCCTGGGGATAAGCCAAAGCAGACATATTTAGTGACCCGGGGTGTTGACACCATTCTGCACAGGCGAATTGAGCACCGTAGGGATGGACCCTAAGGGGATTTGACCGGGTTAAAAATTGGTTGAGTGGTCGACAACAAAGGGTACAGGTAAATGGTGCTCACTCTGAGGAGAAGGAGGTTACCAGTGTTGTGCTGCAGGGATCTGTCCTTGGTCGAATTCTTTTAACATATTTGTTAGAGGTGTTGCGGAAAGGCTGTAGGAAAAGGTTTGCCTCTCTGCATGTGATATCAAAATCTGCAATACAGTAGACATCCAGGAAGGAATAGATAACATGAGGAGGGATTTAGCTAAGCTTGAAGAATAGTCTAGGATTTGGCAATTGAGATTTAATGCTAAAAAAATGCAGGGTCATGCATTTGGGCTGAAAAAAATCCAAGGAAGTGGTGCAGTATAGGGAGCGAAGCACCCTTTGTCCATGAAAAAAGAGCAGGACCTGTTTCTGGTTAACTTAAAATGGTTAAACATGTAAAAAAAAACCTGTGAAAGCCAGAAGGATGTTTGGGTGCATAGGAAGAGGAATGGCCAGCAGAAAAAGAAGTGGTAATGCCTCTGTATAGCTCTTTGGTGCGACCTCATTAAGAGTATTGTGTGCAATTCTGTAGACCGCACCTTCAAAAGATTATAAACAGGATGGAGTCTGCAGAGAGTAGCTACTAAAATGGTTAGAGGTCCTCGTTATAAAGCATATGGGGACAAACGTAAAGATCTTAATATGTATATTTTAGAGGAAAAGTGGGATAGAGGAGATATGATAAGAGACATTTAAATACCTCCATGGCATAAATGCAGAAGAGGAGAGTCTCTTTTGATTGAAAGCGAGTTCTGTTATGAGGGGACATAGGATGAGGATTAGATTCCGGAGTAATATGCGGAAATATTTCTTTACGGAAAGAATGGTAGATGCGTGTAATAGTCTCCTAGTGGAGGTTGTAGAGATGATGACGGTATCTGAATTCAAGAAGGCATGGGACAGACACAGAGGATCTCTAAAGGAAAAAGGGACTAAGTAGTTGATATGGAAGGGCAGACTAGATAGGCCTTATAGTTTTTTTGTTTTTTTCTGCCGTCATGTTTCTATGACTTGGCCTGAAACACTCAAAGTAGTTTGGGGTTTAAATGTGATTGTCTGTTTTTGAGTTAGGATTGACCTCTTTGGGTAGTGGCACTGAATATATAGAATATATAGAAATGCCAGTGGCAGCACTTAAGTATCAAAAAAGAAACTCAGACTGTGGTGTTTGAATACCGACTAGTATATATTTCTTTAGCAGAGCTACAGGGTACTCCGCTAAAAGGGTTAATAATAATAAATTGATGGAATGAGGACTTGTGTGTTCTGATCTCACCTCTGCTAGTCACTCTCTCTGAGCATTGGGCAAGTCTTGCTCCCACTGCCCTCCTGTTACTGCTGTTGAGTAATAGTAGTAATGACAATGTTCTTGCAGCTTGTAGAATCCACCACTGAGTACAGGTGCTATAGTTTTGGCACTATTCCATGCACCCCAGCAGTGTCTTCATGGATTATTTTAAGTGCAGTAAATGTGAGACTTGCCAACACTCTCTGACGCAGAAGGAGAACACATTAAACTGAAGCTTCTTGTGCGATGGTGCTTTTTCTCTACCTTTTCTCCACACAAAATATTAACATGTCTACAAAACAGAAGAGAAATAATTGGCAGTATTCTTAGTTTATTAATGACTCCTTGTATAGGGGGCTACAGCCTAATTCTCATGTTTAGTAATTCAGGGTTAAGACCGAAGAAAGCAACCAATGTATCTGTAAGATGCAATAGAACAAAAAGAACAGATACCCAGACCGGCAGAGTTTTCAGGTTTGGAAAACCCCTTTCTTTATTGCCCCAATAGGCATTCCAAAAAGTAGTGTTTCATGAAATACAGAAATTTTATGATAAGAAAAAGCCATGCACATATTTCAATCTTAGTCGAGAGGAAAGAACAGCTTTGTTACAACTCAAAAACAACTGAGATAATTATTAAGCCAGCTGATAAAGGAGGGGCACTGGTAATACAAGATAGGGATTCCTATGTACAGGAAATCTTACGCCAGGTAAAAGATACCACATACTATGTTAGATTGCAAGATGATCCAACTACAGTTCTAAAGGGGAAAATAAATACTTTGATTTATTTAGGTCCAGAAGTAGGGTTTCTTAACTGTAAAGAGGTTCATTTCCTTGCTGTAAATTGTCCTGTGATGCCAATCATCTGTTTTTACCAAAGATCCATAAAAGTCTTTAGAAAACCCACCAGGAAGGCCCATTGTATTGGCTATTGCATCCTTGTTTGAACCTGTTTCAAAATTTTTGGATACTTTTTTACGTTCTTTTGTTGCATTGATGCCCTCCTATGTCCGGGATTCTTCCCATATGATACAATTATTGTACATGTATCAGGGCACCCACATTGGTATTTTGTTTAGTAACACTGGATATTAGATCTTTATATACTAATATACCACAAGACGCTGCACTAACTGTTTTAGAATATAATCTCATTACAAGATCAAGACCTGTACGCATACCTACTTGCTTTTTGATGCAACTTGCTACGTTGGCCTTAAAAAACAAACAAAAAAAAAACAAAACCCCAAAACAATATTTTCTGCTTTCAAGATCTCTATTATCACCAGATTAGAGGTGTCGCCATGGGCTCCTCCACTGCGCCTGATGTTGCCAATCTGTATGTTTCAAACTTTGAAAAAGTGTTGTTTGACTACTCACCCATTCCAGCGTCAAATCCATTTATGGAAACGTTATATCAACGACATCTTTATTTGGGAAGGGAAGTATGATCATTTATTGCATTTCATTGAGTGGCTCAATTCTCTCGATCCATGCTTACAGTTTGAGTTTACTTGTGATTCTGAACAAATTTTATACCTCAATATCTTAATCAAAAATACACCGTACAAGTTTATAACCACCCTCTATAGAAAGCCTACTGATAGGAATTCACTCTTACACTTCAGCAGTTTTCATAATAGGTCTCTTAAGGAGAATTTACCTACTAGTCAGTTTTTGCGGGTCCGCAGACTGTGCACTACTAACGATGACTTTGAAAGTCACGCAAAAGATATGAGTAACAGATTTTTGGAGAGAGGCTATCCATCGAGATGCATTAAGAAGGCACTGAATCGTGCACGTTCCTCTGATAGAGCACTACTTTTGAAGGGTCGTGATTCAAATAACACATAATATAGTGTGCACACTAACCTTTTCTGAGTACTCAAGAGACATCACTCGTATATTGCGAGATGCGTGGTATATCTTCTATTCTCTAACTTTTTTAAAAGAAACAAGATTAGTGGTGGCGTATAAGAGAAATGCGAATTTATGTGATATTTTGGTACCCTCAGCTCTTAATAAACCCCGCTGTACTCCCAAGGCATGTGGGCATTTTAAATGTGGCAAGTGTGGAGTATGTGCGAATGCATTGGTAACCAAAAAGGAATTTATACATCCTGTTTCTTCACACAAAGTAGTACTTTCCAACTTTTCCAATTGTGATACAACCAATGTTTGTTTGATATTATGCCCTTGCAATTTGTGCTATATTGCTAAAACAGAAAGGAATATTAAAACAAGAATCATTGAGCACAAAAGTTGCATCCGGAGAAAAGCTATAGATAAACCTTTAGTACAACATTGGTTGGAAGCAAACCATCTAGTTATGGATATTCGCTTCCTCGTTCTAAGAGTTGTAGGGCAATAAAGAAAGGGGTTTTTCAAACACGAAAACTCTGCCGATCTGGGTATCTGTTCTTTTTTTACCTCTGTAATTCGGGGTTTCCATTAGCTCTGCCATTTGTATAAACTGCTGCTGTCATCTGTTTGCAGATTTAAAAAAAAAAGTCAAATACATGTGGGAAAGGATCAAGGAAAGTAGGAGAGAATGATGCAAGTAAGATGTGCAAGTAACTTGCTTATGGTCACATACTGAAATTGACAGAGATGTGATTTAAATTCATAAGCTCTAAGGATGTCTCTGGGATGCATTTCAGTGCCCCATGAACTCCTTATCATGGCACCATTTCTGCTTGACCTAATAATACACATCTGAATCCTGCCAGCCTATGCTCTTTGCAAGGTGTATCTGAACAGATTGAATAACCTCAGTAAGTCATTTGTGTGTTTTGTTCTCAGCTCTCCATCCCTGTCTGTACAGCTGCAGAGACACAACAAAGTCCACCAAGCTCTAGCAGGTAACAGAATATTTGCTTTTCTGTCCCTGTATATGACATGTCATAGTAATTATGCAGGCTGTCTATAAAGGTTTATTTGATAATGGCACAATAAATTTGTGCTACGTAATGAAACTGAAATTGTTTACAGTGGATCAAAGAATATTTCAGTAGACTATATAATTTCCTTTGTGTATGACTTTAAAAGATGCCTACCATTATTGTATAGCTTTGCTCCTGGCTAGGGTCATGGAAATAAGACAAAAAACCCCTTTGAATATTTCGAAACCAAGCTGTAATCTTAGCAGCATGTGTTTTGGACTTTATTGTGGGAGGCATGACTTGACTTTTTTACTGTAACTGAAAGGGGATTTTTGCAGTTTGAGGTAAGATGTAGAAAAGAAAAGAGAATAGGCATCACTGCCTCTTTACTGGGCTGTAGTTTAATGGGCTGATGCAGAAAACTAGTGTGGCCTTTAAGAACACATAGTGCCACGTTTAAGCACACTATCTCCAGGAACAAGCAGGAATGAGTCTTCACATATGGGTACGTCGGTACCAACGGAGTCTGCGCGGGAATGCTTCCAGCGTCCAATCAAGAGCTTTTGGAAGCATCCCAGCACGCCTGCGTGCTGCCTTCCCGCCTTTCCCAACTGCCTCTCCTCAGTTTTCGTTTTTCCATGGAGCCGGCAGGACGTCCTCCTGTCACCGCAGAAAATTCTTGTTTTTATTTTTTAGTTTTCTTGTGGTCGTGGCTGCCTTCCCGACGCCTCCGGTACCGCCGGTGTTTTGTTTTCTTTTCTTGAAAAAGTTTTCCTTTTCCACGGGATATTTTTTCTTCATAGTGTCCCACGGTCTCTTAGGCTTTTTAGGCCTTCTCTTTTTCCTTCATGGAACCGCCAGGCACTTCCTCCAAGAAATGTTCACACTGTGGCGGTACAACTTTATTTTTAGACCCTCAAAGTCGGTGTCTAACCTGCTTGGGTCCTGACAACGGTTTGGTGAGGTTTTCAACATCGAGGTTCCCTCGATACACGGCTGCCCTCCAACTTCGGGGCACCGTCCCCTTCTTCCACATAAGATCAGGGAACCCACAAACAGTCTGTTAAGACTAGCCAGTCCTCGAGTGGTAGGTCTCATGCACAGCATGAAGACGTCTCTGGCCTTGCCCTCGAGGGCCCACTGGCTTCAAAACCCCGGCGGGAGTCTTCGGTCTCCAAAGCAAATAAGGGGTTTCAGGTTGTTCCTGGGGTTCACCCCTCACAGAACATACCTCAGCCGTGTCCGGTGGTGGCATCCGCTTCGAGCGGTACCGGTACCCCGGCATCGGCACTGGTGTTGGATGAAACACTCCTCACCAGGGATCGTCATCTGGCGTCCTCGGTACCTTCGGGACCGGTGGATACAACCCAGTCTGACTTTCCTTTATCGGTACCGGCACAGATACTACCACTGCCGTCGGTACCCTCCAGACGTGCATCGATAGACTCGCTTCCTTCGATGCCGAGTCTGGAATGGATCTCCAGTCTGGAGGACTGGGTACCGACTCACCTTGGTACCGGCTCTCGGCGGTACCGAAGGCTCAGTTCCGATGATTCGGATCCACAACTCTCGGTTCCTTTGAGGCCGATTGAGTTGCCACTGGTTGACCTTCCTTCACCGGTGTCAGACACGGTACCGAATTCGGTACCGACGACCTCATTACCTTTGCGGTCGGTGCCTTCCATGCTTCGCCTATCAGGCTCTCTGCCCTCGATGCCGAGTTTGGAATCAATCTCTAGTCTAGAAGACTTGGTACCAATAACGTTTGGTACCGACATTGATCGATACCGGTGCTTCAGTACCGGGGATAGTGGCCGGATGGGTTCGGTCACCTCGGTACTGATTGCACTGTCACCGATGACTACTCTGATGTCTTTGTCGGGCTCGACTCCGACATCGGTACCGGTATCCACAGTAGCATCGTGGCCAACTCCTACCATGCTTTCTTCAACAGGATCGCTCCATTCTATACCAAGCTTGGAGTCGATACCGGGCATGGACAATGTGGTAAGGACGGTTGCTGCTCATGATACCCAGTATCAGCAACCATCCCTTAAGCATTCCATACTGCACTGTGCAGGATCTTCTATTCCTATATATTTGGATACCTCTGTGGATGTTCAGGCTAGTTCTTTAAATCTAACCTGTCCAAGAGAGATTCCTGTTAGGGATCCCTCTTTTCAGAGTTTCCTCCGGGATATAGCCAGATCCCTTGCCGTTCCTATCCCAGGACATGATCCTGCACAAGGCTCTCTCTACCAAAGCAAAGGACAACATAATGCTTCCTTTGCATCATTCCTTGCAGAATCTCCTTCTAGGAATGTGGGAAACACCTTTCCGGGTACCCCCACCTCCCAGGGCAACTGATCTGTTATATCAGGTGCCCCCCTATCCAGGGTTTCAAAAGACTCAACTTCCTCATCATTCCCTAGTAGTGGAATCAGCAATGAGGCGGGTAAAAAGTAAGAAAAAGCACTCTTCCTATCCGCCAGGTCGTGAGTCTAAAATACTAGATGACTTTGGACGTTAAACCTTCCAGACATCTATGCTTTCTGCAAGAATTCTCTCATATATTTTATATGAGTCTTTCTCTTGAGGAGGTCACAAAGCAATTACATCTTGTGTCTCCTTTCCTTTCAGATTCCAGGAGTACAGAATATTCTTCACTGCTTAAGCATATTCATAATATCTCTTGGTTTCTTTCTCGTGCTTCCCTAGACTCTTTTGAGTCTGTTAGGAGGACTTCTGCTATAGCTATAGGGGCACGACGTAGAGCCTGGCTCCAAGCTTCAGACTTGGACAAATGGGCACAACAAAGGCTGGGACATACTCCTTGCACTGGAGAAAATCTTTTCAACAAGGAGTCTCTACGTCAGGTTACTCAGTTGTCCACTGATTTACCTGTTCCTAAGGGTTGTTCTACCCCTTCTGTCCCAGTACGTACGAAATGTCCTCCCAAACTTTCTTCCCACAGGAGAAGAAGGTTTTATTCATCACTTGCCCATCATACAGATGTTTCCCAACAGGGAAAGCATCGTCCTGGTCTAAAGAATCCAACCTCTCCCCAGGCTCAGCAAACCCAGCACCTGCAGGGTTTCTGTCATTCATCATCGGATGCTTGTGACGTTTGGGGTTAGAACCTACAGTTGCTTCTTCTAAATAGAGGCAATCCACCGCTTTATTGTAACCCCTACACAGGGATCTCTTTCCAAAAGATATCCATTTCTTCTGTATTTCTATGAGCTGTCAGGATGTTCATGCCTATAAGTCACAGGTTTCTCCTCTTTTTCCTGCTAGGGAAAGAGGTCTAACCACTATCAGATGATAGTTCCTGTGCCAACATGTATTTTTCCTTTCTATAGACTTACTACTTCATAAGTCTTCTTCAGCTCCATTCTCTTCACCCTCTTACCAACCTTTTCCCCTGTAAGAGCGGAATTACTTACTGGGAGGCTTGCTCTTCAGCCTCTCTAGTTTCCTCACTTTCCAGTGCGGAGTTTTTCTCTGAGTTTCCTCCTCTGTTTCAATCTTGCTTTGGGGCAGCTTATCAGACATGTCCAGAGTTCCTACTCCTGTTCTGTCTGTTCTTTCTGTTTTTGAACAGTAAGATTCATCTACTGTCTTGCTAACAGCAGCCCATGCAGGAGCCTTAATGTTTGGACCACTGGTTCTTGTCCACAAACAACCAGATTGTCCTCCACTAACATTCTGTCTAGTCTTAGTAGTGGCTCCAAGTCAGTACTTCATCTCTCTTGGAGATCATCTCACTACAAGATTTCTAGATTGTCTTCTATTCTGCCATCTTCATTTCCTGAGTTTGGCAGCATAGTTGACAGAGATACTGACTCTCTAAGAGCCTGTTCTATCCCCTCATTCTCCTGCATCATGCTCTCTGCAATCTACAGAGAAGCTTTCCAGTATGGGCCCTTGCTAGAGAGCATGGGTTTTTTTTTTCTCCAACAGCTATTCTAGCTGGTTAGAAAAGGCTTTTCAGTCATGTTCTCCATGACTAGAAGGTTCCCCCTTCTTTTCTATCTCCTTTTTTGATATAAAGGACATAGGCCTTCTCTTATGTGAAGACTCAAGGAGTTGCCAGTTCCCTGCTTTGGTCCATAGTATTCCCAATCGGGGATATGCTCGTCCTCATGGTAAGAACGCATGATACCTTTGCCCTTAAGCAGGTCAACATGGTATCTCATCTCTAGGCGTCTTCTGTCTACTTACCATGCCAGAGTCCTGGAAGACTCGGGACTTGCTGGCTGCACATTGACATTGTTCTTGGTTTTTCACGTAACAGTCCTGGTTATTTTGCACTAACTAGCATTCTTGCAGATCATGACCAGGAGGGCTAGATTCTCTATGTCTTCTCAAGTAGGTTCCACCTCCTTGTTATTAGATGAATCTTGCCTCTCCACATAGCCTATGTGATCACTGTACTGTAGGCATATCTCTGTCTATTTAACTGCAGACACCCATATGTACGCCTACATATCCTTATTTTTGTGTGTATTTTATGCCCTGCCATATCTCACTATAGATATATTCTTAGATGTCTGTCTATATAATATCTATCTATCTATGTATCTATCTATGTTGAGATATTTTCTTATAGATAGATATGTATCCACATACTTATCTATCTTCCTGTCTATTCTCATATACTTATATGATTCTGACAGGGGGTCTTTACCCATACCTATGCTATCTAGCAGGTTTGGGATTCTACACACACTCCCACTCCTGTGGTAGTCAACAATTTTAATGCCATAACCTAACGGTTTAGGTACTTCTGAAGCTCTCCATACTCAATATCTCTCCTAGCTTTCCCAGTTAGGAGAGACATTGTGGACCTTCAGTTACTCACAGGCTTTAACGCCTCCGGCATTTGTCCTCTCTTTTTGGGATACAAGGGATCCCATACCCTTTCTCCCTCAAGGACTATGCCTGTTTGTCCAAATCGGTCAGCCTTTCACTTTTTGCTCCTAAGAGTGAGCCACGCTCCCGCCAAAAGAGTTAGGTTTTTGTCATAAACCCTTCCTCTGAAGGCCCACCGTTTTTGTACTACCCCAATTTTTCCTACTGGGGTTACCTGTTCCTTCAGGTTTCTGACCTCCACTATTTTTTCCTACAGATTTATTGCCTCCACTTTACAGTGAGGTCTTCTTCAAGGTTCCTCTACTGGGTTCCCAGTAGATCCATGAACCTCCATACTTCTGTGAAATCCTGTTAGGGGAGGTCTCTATTGCAATCTTCTTGCAAAATCATTGATGACAATCATCCACACATGGACTCCTTCTCTGCAGTCCTATGTTAGGTTAGCTGTTCCACAGCATTTTTTCTTTCTTCAACTCCTACCCTCCATCCTCAGGATGCCTGGTGTTCTGGGAAATAGCATGTTCCAACCTATGACATGCTGGGACTCCAGGCATCTCAGTTTGGGAGTCCCCATATGTGAAGACTCACTCCTGCTTGTTCCTGGAGATAGCACAGTTACTTGCCTGTAACAGATGATCTCTGGGAACAGCAGGAATAAGTCTTCACAACCCACCCACCTCCCCAGGAGTTGTCTCTCTATCTTTCCTTTCCTTTCTTTCTCTCTGTCTCAGCTTTAAAACTTAACTGAGGAGAGGCAGTTGGGAAAGGCTTGAAGGCAGCATGCAGGCGTGCTGGGATGCTTCCAAAAGCTCTTGATTGGACGCTGGGAAGCGTTCCCGCGCAGACTCCGTCGATACCGACGTACCCATATGTGAAGACTTATTCCTGCTGTTCCCAGAGATCACCTGTTACAGGTAAGTAACTGTGCTTTATGAAACTTTTGAATGCAGAAAACTGACAAACACAGGTGAAAAAACTAATGTCCAATTAATGCCACACACATTTGAATGTATTTTAATTGGCTGCACATAATGGTCTGGTATGCAAATCATTGCTATACCCAAAGTAGAGACAAGCTTAGAGGATTTTGCAATTAGCCATAGTGCCAAAATTTTTTTGCAGGGTCTGAGGTGACTTTAAACCTCTAATGCGTGTCCCAGACAGTATTTTGATGACACCAGGTGCTTTCCCTGATGTCTTGATCATCTTCTCCTTAGATGATCATGCATTGGGAAATGCCCCCGATTCCATCAAAACACTGTCAGGGGCTGGTGCCCTGACAGAAAGTAAGTATCTGGTGGTCTAATGGCCCTTTTAACCCCCACCCCCCACTAAAAAAATGACCTGGTGGTCTAGCAGCCCCTAAATCGAACTCTTCCCCCCAGTAGCTTAAAGTAAACTAAAAAAAAAAAAAAATTGCATAGTCTAGCTGCCCCTAAATCCAACCTCCCCTCCCCTGGTACCTTAAAATAGGCGAGAGCGCTGCCTACACGCTCCTACTCAGTCTGCCATCTTGAAAAATGGTGATGCCCAGGATGCACCGTGCAGGGCCAGGTGCTGCCATTTTTCAAGATGGCAGCCTCAAAGCGGGAGCAAGTAGGCAGCACTCCTGCCTATTTTAGAGTACTGGGGGCAGGGGTTGGATATAGGGGCCGCTAGACCACCAGGTGATTTTTTTTTTTTTTTTAATTTCTTTTACTTTTGGGTGAGGGTGGGAGGGGCAGGGGCCACTAAATCATCTGGTACTTACTTTCAGTCGGGGCACTGGCCCCCGACAGTATTTTGATGGCATCGGGGACTTTTCCTGATGCTGCAACCATCCCCGATGTCATCAAAATACTGTCGGGGGGGGGGGGGGGGGGGGCGGAAACGGGGCTGCTTGAGCACCAGAGATTTTTTTGTCAGGCACCAGCTCCCGACAGTATTTTGATGGCATTGGGGGTTTTTACTGATGCCACGATCATCCCTGATGCCATCAAAATATTGTTGGGGCTGATATGCAGATTAGCCACGCGGTACCTGGAGAGCAAGCCAAATTAATGCAGACCTCTTGTGCACATGTGTTTGGCTTGCTGTCCCAGTTTAACGCTGCGGTGGCTCATTTGCATGCGCATGGTTACCATAGCATTCATTTTCATACCCTATCCTTCCTGCATCCGACGTTAAAATGTGTGCGTTGGGAATGTAAAAAAATCGATCCAGCATAGGTCTAACACTGGCTTTCTGCTTCGGCTGTTAGTAAGTCTAAAGCACAGTCTGCTGAATGCTTGAAAATTTTATGGGTTCAGCATTCAGATAGAGGATAATGAGAAACATGCAGCTGGGCTTCTGTGGATTCTCCAGGTGGGAATGTTTCCGGGATCTCCTCATGGTGGGTTTCTTAAACTAAATTGGCACCTGTTAATTTACAGTCATTTTACTTTGCACATTTTGTTAGACATAATTTAGATTCCAACTACTACAAAATTGGTGTTGCTTCACTGGCTGATGAGGCAATTCATTTAACACATGTAATGTTGGAATAATTTTTCCACTTTATTGGCACATATCTAAAAGGAACAGGAGACACTTAATTCCATCTTATCATTGAGCTATCAGTCTGTCATGTACCAGATATTTATTATGTATTTTACACTTCTTAAACCCACTCAACCACCCTCCTCCCCCTGGAGACATGACTATCTCAATAACTCAAAAGCAGATTCCCACCCAATAAATCCCAGTCTTTATTGAACTTCTTTTATTGTCTTCACTTTGCCTCTGTGTATAGCTATCGGCTACCTACCTCATGTACAGTATTTAGTCTAGATAATAACATTTCTCTACTTGACCGCACTGCACTCTTCCACGCCACAGTGATTTCTATTCTGGCAGCTAGCTATCCTTGCAACCATCAAGTAGGTCAGTAGGCACAGAAACTAGAAGGCAAATTTTTGAGGCTAGGATGAACTAATTAATCTTCCAGGAGGTGTCCCACCATCTACTAGTAAAGCTTTATACATGGATAATGCCACCGCATGTGAATGGTTCCTTTGTCTCCTCAGCTTGTCCAGCAAAGATCAAAAGCTGTGACATTAATACTGTCATACCCAACCGTACAGCATCTTGTAAGCATTTTCTAAGGCGATGGAAACTTGACAGCTTGGGGATAGTCCAAACAGTATTGGTCCACTCTTCCGCTAACCCCAATCCATGTTCTCCTCTCATGCTCTCTGAAACCATAATTTGTCCACTTGCTCGTCCATAAGCAGATTAATTCATTGAAATATAAATCCATTGTTCATGGACAGTTTTACACCTGCCAGAATGGAGGAGTAGCCTAGTGGCATGGTGACTGAGAGACCAGGGTTTAGTTCCCACTGGCACTCCTTCTGGTCTTGGGCAAGTCACTTTACACTCCATTGCCTTGGAAGAAAGGCCTGGCAATCTGCTTCTGGTCACATCTTGCCAAGAAAATCCAGAGGCTGATGGGTCACCAGGAGTTGGCATGGACTTGATGGCACACACAGCAGCAACATATGCCTGTTGGAATTCTGCACACAAAATTCAAAATTCTGTCTCTATCTGAATTATGCAAAATTCTGCATGCTTTATTTGTCTAAATAACAAAGCATGTTTTTGAGTAATATGTAATTTAAAATACAATACAGCAGGCCTTGACAAATTTTATGCTGCTTAAGGAGCCAGGCCAAATTCTTAGGAGCCAGCACTTGTGACCTCTTCGTCCCCCCCCCCCTCCCCAAACGATTTTCTCGTGCTAGTCTCATGATCTCAAGTCTCGTGAGACTAGTGCCAGAGTTCTTACACCATGCGTTACTTTAGATAACAGCTATAGCTTCAGATAGCAAGTGTCTGTGTGTGGGATGTAGTGGTGAGTGTCTTGTGTGGGTGCTATGCAGGGCTGTGATGCGTGTGTGTGGGTGTTGCAGAGCTAGGGAGCTTCTGTGAGTGCGGTGCAGAAGTGAGGTTCCTTTGTGTGTATGTATATATATGTATGTGTATATGTGTATGGAGCTGGGGGTATGTCTTTCTCCTACGGAGGTGGAGGGGGGGGGTGTCCTGGGGGGATGGGAGTGCACCTTTAGTTAAATAGGCATTGTGCCCCTTTGTCCCCATGCATTCATTCTTTTTAACCTTTCTCTGTTCCCCTTCCAGACTCTCTCTCTTTCCCCCTTCCCCTTACTATTTCCTCCCTCTGCCCTGGATTTCCCTATTCTCTTTCCTTCCTTCCTTTTTTTTTTAGTGTCTTGCCCTTTAGGATTTCAGCCCACACCCCACCCTCCCCCCTGTATTTTTTTTCTTTTTTTATTGCAGGCCCCGACTGGCTCAGATCTTTGCAGGCAGCTTGCTTCTCCTCCTGTTCTGCCTGTGAAGATCCAATCTTCCACTGGCAGAAGAGAAGGGGAGGGGTGCCATCGCAGCCCAGATGCCCGTGAGGGCTGTTCTGCAACAGTGTATTGTTTATACTGACCTTATAGTAGTGTTGTGATTGTGAATCAAAGCTGGAGAGTATGTTGCTCAGTTACAGAAAAGGAAGTAATCGGAGTGTCTCATAATGTAAAAATCCTGGGTGTGTGTTTTGGCTTCTTGCCCATTAAGGTTGGCCCATGTCAACAAGGACTTGTGTTGTGCTAGCTTTGCTAGAATTATGACTGTGTCTCTCTGTCCTATAATTTTATGGAGTTATTTTCCTCCTTTTTAAAATAATTTTATTGTAAACCGTTCTGCTATTCTTTCGAAGGGCGGCATATCAAATTTTAATAAACATAAACATAATTATGCATCTTTGAATTCTGGAATACTTCCTAAATGTTTCAAGATGACTAGTTATACTTGTTATAGTTCATCCTACTGATCTGACCTTTATTAGCTACCATCTAATTTCAATTTACCCTACATCGTAAAGCTGGTAGATAAAGGTGTCTTAAGGCAACTGATTGTATTTTAAATGCTCCTTCATGACTGGATGTCTTTTGAAGTGAGTTTAGAAGAGACATTGAACAAAGACCTCAATGATCTTACTAGTATGCATTTTACAATGGAGGTTGGTGGACAGGGCGTGTCTCTCTTCTTGTTGGTTTCGATATCTCTCGTGCCTTTAGTAAAGTAGATACCATAACTTAGGGGTTTGTGACACTCTGATTTTTATCTTTTGGATCTAAGACAGGATTGATATGACATCAAAGGTTCCCTTAGGGCAGTGCCTTTCAAGCACTGTCTCGGGGCGCACTAGTGCCTTGGAAGAGTTCTTGGTGTGCACCGATGGTAGCATCCAGGGCCGAGGCTAGGCATATATGTAGGCTTATGAATCTCTTGCCTCCTCTCTTTGTCAGTGCCCTAGAAAAGAGGACTTTACTTCCTGCTACATCCCTCCCCCTCCTAGACATCAAATAGGAAAGGGAAATGGAGGGGTTAACCTACAGTAGACAGTCTGCTCCCTAATCTGCCCCTGTCATTCAGGGATAGGAGGGGAAAGGTATGATTGGAGCAGACACTTTCTGTTTTTTGCTCTGCAGTATCTACAAGAGGGGAGGGATTAGAGCAGAGGGCAGGAGAGCTGCTCTTTACCTTGCTGTGTCATCCCCCTCTCTCCCCCCCAAGCTGTTGGAGGAGGGGAAGACCTAGAACAGAAACCTCCCCAGATCACTGCTGTAACTCTTGTTAGTGATTTGTGGAAAAGAAGAGAATTGTAACTACTGAGAAGGGGAGAATGAATTGCAGGGGAATGTTGTCTCCTTCCCATGCCTCTGAAGTCAGCAGTGTGAACTCAGATTGTTTTTTGCAACATTTCTTCTCTGAGGTCCATGCTGTCTTGTGCCTTGTTTCATGTGTAAGAGGGTTGTGGAAATAGAAGGGATGGGAGAGTGCCGAGATTAACCATATTGGGAGAGAGGAATGCATGTGTTTGTGTGACAGGGGAACATAAAGAGGCCTTATACATAGGGAGCAAGAGACCTGTGAATTTTTTAAATAGGTGTTAAAGCCAGGCAACAGATCAAAAGACCAGCTTGAAAGACTCCCACTTTCAAGCAAGAACTCTGTTAATCACTCAGGAAATTTGTCACAGCTTACCTCAGAAGCACAGGCATAAATAGTTCAACCAGAGTTCTGTGCTTCTCAGTCTTGAAGGACTAAAAAAGGGGACTGCTACTTCTGGAGAGAGATCTGCAATTGTAAGTATTACTTCTGGGAATTTTTCTAAATCTTGGTGAAAAAGGAATTCTTTAGATTAAAGCTGATTAATCTGTGAACCCAGTGTATTTGTTAAATCAGTCAGGGCCTAGTTGTAGTAAAGAGTTTCAGTTTAAATAAATAAAAAAAAACAGAAGAGAGCTTTCTGGTTAAATTTAGAATCCAAGACTCCCTCTATCCAAGCAAGGGCTGTGGGACTCCCCCTGGAGATTTTTCACAGATTACCTTAGAAGCACAGGACCGGGTACTGTGTAGCAGCCAGCTTTTAATAAGTATTTTTCCCTCCCTCCCTCACCAACACCTACCCACCCCTGGGATAATCCTAGCTTTATAGCTGCTTAAACCTCTTAAAGGAAAGGAGGTGCTATATTCACTCTCAGGTGCAGCTGTTTATTCTCATCAGCATACATTAAGGATCTGAGATTAATTAAATTTCAGGCAAACAACGTACATTAAACGTATTAGGTATAGTTTTATTAGTATAAGTATCTCCAGCAACCCTTACTAAGTAAAAAACTTAAAAATCTAAACACAACCTTAAAACGAAGATGCAAACAGCAGTCTAGCAGAGAGATGGGGGCTTTCCAGTCTTTTGCATTGAGTGCCACATGTATGATTTTCTCCCAGTTGGTGAGGTGTCTTACTTGTGCACAAGGTTCAAGGAACTCTTTGCTCTCAGGGAATGAGTCCAATCTCTGGAGGCAAGAGTAGCAGACTTGGAAGACATAAGGAAGACAGACAGACAGATACATAGATGAGACCTACAGGGATATAGTCCTGAAGTCCCACCTCCAGTCTGGCAGCATCTCTGTTGCCATGGAGGAGAGAGGTCACGTGACAGGAGAGCATCACCCTGGAGTGGCAGGAAGTGATCCTATAGCAAGGACCTATCCTCCAGGTGATGTAAAACCCTCTCACACAGAGGAAGTTTCTCCAGGGCCAAGTGCCCATGAGGTAAGAGTTAGGACAGTCGTTATAGTTGGTGATTCGATCATTAGGCATGTAGATAGCTGGATGGCTGGTGGACGTGAGGATCGCTTGGTAACATGCCTGCCTGCTGAAAAGGTAGCGGACCTCGCGTGCCACCTAGGCAAGGTCTTAGATAGTGCTGGGGAGGAGTCTGCTGTCTTGGTATATTTCGGTACCAGTGACATAGGAATATGTGGTAGGGAGGTTCTGGAGGCTAAATTTAGTCTTTTAGGTAGGAAGTTGAAATCCAGAACGTCCAGCGTAGCTTTCTCTGAAATGCTTCCCGTTCCATCCGTAGTACCCAAAAGGCAGGCAGAGCTCCAGAGTCTCAATGCGTGGATGAAACAGTGGTGCAGGGATGAGGGTTTTGGATTTGTTAGGAACTGGGGAACATTCTGGGGAAAAGGAAGGGCTCTTCTGAAGGGATGGGCTTCATATTAACTGGGATGGAACCAGGCTGCTGGCATTAACCTTTAGAAAGGAGAGCAGCTTTTAAACTAGATAATAGGGGAGAGCCGACAGTCGCCCAAGAGCACATGGTTCAGAACAATGTATCCTTGAAGGATACTACCAAAAAAATTAAGTTAGGGCATATCAGCAGAGAGGTTCCATTAAAGACAAAGGTAGCCCAAATGCCCTTGAGTACAGAGCAGACAGAGCTTAAAGATTCCAAAGTACCCCTGCCTAAAGATAACCAGATTAATATGAATAAAATACTGTCTCTAAAATGCTTCTATGCAAATGCTAGCAGTCTAAAAAATAAGATGGGAGAGTTAGAATATATAGCACTAAATGAGAAGTTAGATATGATTGGTATCTCAGAGACATGGTGGAAGGAGGACAGCCAGTGGGACACTGTGAAACCTGGGTACAAACTATATCATAATGATAGAGCTGATCAAGTTGGTTGAGGGGTTGCGCTCTGTTAGAGAGGGCATTGAGTCAAAAAGGATTAAAGTTCTACAGGAAACAAAATTCGCTGTAGAATCTCTATGGATTGAAATTCCATGTAAAAAGGGGGAGGCGATGGCAGTGGGGGTTTACTATCGACCGCTTGGCCAGAATGAACATATGGATGATGAAATGCTCAAAGAAATCAGGGAAGCTAACAAAAGTTACAGAACGGTAATAATAATGGGTTATTTCAATTACCCCGGTATTGACTGGGTCAGTGTCATGTTAGGGAGATAAAGTTTCTAGATGAAATAAATGACTGCTTCTTGGAACACCAGATCTGCTGCAAAAGATAAAGGTGATGGGGCCACTTGGCAATAGTGATCATAGCATGATTGCGTTTGATTTAATTAATGGAGGAAGGATGGTAAGGAAATCCACATTTACTACCTTTTATCTTTCAAAAGGGAGACTATGATAAAATGAGGAAAATAGTTAAGAAAAAATTAAAAAGAGCAGTTGCAAAGGTTAAAGACTTACATTAAGCTTGGGTGTTTAAAAATACTATCTTGGAAGCCCAGACCAGCTGTATCCCACGCTTTAAGAAAAGTGGAAGGAAGTCCAAAGAACTGCCAGCATGGTTTAAAGGTGAGGTCAGAGGCTGTTGCCAAAAAAGCATCTTTCAGGAAATGGAAAAAATAGCCAAATGATGAAAACTGGAAGCAGCACAAGCACTGGCAAGTTAAATGCAAGGCATTGATAAGGTAGGCAAAGAGAGAATTTGAGAAGAAACTTGCTGTGGAAGCAAAAACGCATAATAAAGACTTTTTCAAGTACATTCGTAGCAAAAAACCTGTGAGAGTCCGTTGGACCCGTTAGATGATAGAGGGGTAAATGGGGCAGTAAGAGGAGGGGACAGGGCTATAAGCAGAGAGGCTGAATGAATTCTTTGCTTTGGTCTTTACTGAGGAATATATAGGGATGTTACCCATTACTGAAGTGGTATTTAAAGGTGATACTGCGGAAGAATTGAAAGAAATATCGCTACACCAGGAAGATTTGTTACAACTATTTGATAAACTGAAGAGTAGCAAATCACCTGAACCGGATGGTATACATCCAAGGGTGTTGAAATAACTGAAATATGAGATTGCAGACCTGCTATTAATAATCTGTGAACTAGCATTAAAATCATCTGTAATACCTGAAGATTGGAGGATCGCCAATGTAACCCCAATATTTAAACAGGGTTCCAGGGGTGATCTGGGAATCTACAGACCAGTGAGCCTGACGTAAGTACCGGGAAAAATGGTAGAAACCATCATAAAGAACAAAATTACTCAGCATGTAGATAGTCATGGCTTGGTGGTTGACAGCAAACATGGCTTTAGACAAGGAAGATCTTGTCTTACTAATCGGTTATGTTTTTTTGAAGGGGTGAATAAATAGGTCGACAAAGGTGAGTCGGTTGATGTAGTGTATCTGGACTTTCAGAAAGCCTTTGACAAGGTCCCTCAGAGACTTTTGGCAAAACTAAAAAGTCATGGGATAGGAGGTGATGTACTATTGTGCTTCAGGAACTGATTAAAAGATAGAAAGCAGAGAGTAGAGCTAAATGGCCAATTTTCCCAATGGAGAAAGGTGAATAATGGAGTACCCCAGGGATCTGTGCTGGGTCTGCTGCTTTTTGACATATTCATAAATGACCTAGAAAAGGGAATAACGAGTGAGGTTATCAAATTTGCAGATGACACAAAACTATTTAAAGTTGTTAAAAGCCAAGAGGATTGTGGAAAATTGCAAGAGGATCTTGATAAATTGGAAGACTGGGCAACCAAATGGCAAATGAAATTTAATGTGGACAAGTGCAAAGTTTTATGTACCTAGGGAAGAACAACCCAAACTATGGTTACAAGATGCAAGGTTCCACATTGGGAACCACCACCCAGGAAAAAGATTTAGACGTCATCGTGGATAACATGTTAAAACCCTCCACCCAGTGTGCATCGGCGGCCAAGAGAGCAAATAGAATGCTAGGTATCATAAGGAAAGGAACTGAAAATAAAAGAGGATATTATAATGCCTCTATATCGTTCCATGGTGCGACCGCACCTTGAATATTGTGTGCAATGCTGGCCGCCATATCTTAAAAAGGATATAGCGTTATTAGAAAAGGTACAGAGAAGAGCCACCAAAATGGTAAAGGGGTTGGAAGGATACTCCTATGAAGAGAGGCTAAAAAAGGTTAGGGCTCTTCAACCTGGAAAAGAGACGGCTGAGGGGAGATATGATAGAGGTCTATAAATTTAATGAATGGAGTGGAACGGGTAAACGTAGATCGATTGTTTTACGTCATCAGAATATAAAAGGACTAGGGGACATGCAATGAAGCTACAGGGTAACCTATTTAAGACTAATAAGAGAAAATATTTTTTCACTCAACGTGTATTCGAACTCTGGAATATGTTACCGGAGGATGTAGTAAGAGCTGTTAGTGTAGCTGGGTTTAAAAAATGTTTGGACAAGTTCCTGGAGGAAAGGTGCGTAAGCCATTATTAAAAGGGACCCGGGATATCACTGCTTGACCCAATACAAGCATTGAGGAACCTTTGTCTTTTGGGGAAACTGCTAGATACTTATGACCTAGATTGGCCACTGTTGGAAACAGGATACTGGGCTTGTTGGACCTTGGTCTGACTCAGTATGGCATATCTTTTGTTCTTATGAGATGAGTGGGAGAGGAACGATCTGAGAGCTAGAGGGGGAGGATATATGGGGTGGGACAGAGTGATGATTGCGAGTAGCTTATTTATTTTATTTATTTTTATTTAGCAAACATTTATATACCGCTGCTTCCAGCGATCAGCAGCGGTCCGATTACAATAGGAGAACTGTCAAATCAGTACAGTAGAATTTGGGGCGTGCATAGGTTGATTCGGAGGGTAGACACATCACATCACACAAGTGGGTATAAGGGGCACTGTTTACATAAATACACTGATGTGGAATATGTACATATATACAAATAACCAGTATACACAAAACCAAATATAAATTTACATAAACTATCAGGTGTACATAGGTATGCAATGGATTATTGCGGTGAATAATCTTAAGCTTTGGGCTTATAACAAATTGAAATGGGCTTATAACAAATTGAAATGACTCTGAAACAAATAAGTCTTGAGGTTTTTCCTAAAGTCAGTTAGGTCTTTGCTGGCTCGTAACTCTGGCGGCAGATGGTTCCAGAGTGTTGGTGCAGAGTATGAGAATGCTCTGTTGCCTGTGCTAGTTTTAACAGCTCTAATATCTGATGGAACTATCAGGGTGTTAGTATTGATGGTTCTCCTGCTTCTGTTGAGTGGTTGTGAGCAGATCAAGGTGGAGAGGAATGACGGGGCTGTGTTGCTTATGAGCTTGAAAGTGGTCGTGAGGGTCTTATATTTTATGCGGGCAGAAATGGGGAGCCAGTGTAGCTCAATCAATACCGGGGTGATGTGATCCGTAAATCCTTTTTTCATTATGACCCTGGCGGCTACATTTTGCGCCATTTGCAGAATGTTTAGGGTTTTCTTTGGGAGACCTTGTAGAATGGCGTTGCAGTAATCAAAATGTGGCATGATGAGTGCCTGCGCCACTGTCCTGAAATCCTGGGGTTCGATAATACTCCTTAGTGGTTGCAGGACTCTTAGCTTGTGGAAGATGGCTCGGTTGGTTTTGCGGAGGTGTTTCTCCATCTTAAGGTCGCTTTCGAGCGTCACCCCCAGATATTTTATTTCGTCCTTTGTTTGGTATGTATTGTTACATAGGGTGATTGTTGCGGGGGGGTTGAAGTTCGGCTTTTTGGAGATGTACATTACCTCCGTTTTCTTGTGATTTATTGCCATGTTACTTTGGTGCAGCCAGGCTTGCATCTCGCTTAGGCACTCCTCTAGTTGGGTGTAGTTCGGGTCAACCGTGTCCAGTTGCGTGTACAACATAATATCGTCTGCATAGACGTGGTATTTGATATTATGCCGTTGGAAAATTTTGCGGAGTGGTTGCATATACACATTGAACAGGAGCGCAGAGAGGGCCGAGCCCTGTGGTATGCCCTGAGTTTGTGTGAAAGGTTCTGCCTTTTCCCCATTGAACTGTACCTGTTGCATTCTATTCGATATGTATGAAATGAACCATTTTAGTGGGGTTCCCGCTATTCCTATTGATTTTAGTCTGTTTATGAGGGTTCCATGGTGAACAGTATCGAATGCGGCTGATATGTCGATGAATATAAGTAGAAACATTTTCTTTTTGTCTTCTAGACCCTTAAGGAGGTTGTCTAGCAGCGCTAGGAGTAGTGTTTCAACGCCGTGATGCCGTCTGAAACCATATTGCTGATTGTCCAGGGTTTCATTCGCATCCAAGTGGTCTTGAAGTTGGAGTAGCACGGCCTTTTCGATGACCTTGGCCAGGAAGGATATGCTGGATATTGGTCGGTAAGATGCCGGGTCGACCTTATTGACTGTTTTGTTTTTCAGGATAGGCCTTATGATAGACTTCTTAAGTTGTGTGGGCATGTTACCTTGTTGCAGTGATAGGTTGACTATGTGGGCGACGTGATGGGCGATGTCTTGTTTCACTGCTTTGATCCAGGCGGCTGGGCATGGATCTAGTGGGGAGGTGGTGGTGTTGTTTGTGATTATGGTAGTAATCTGATGGTTGTTTACTTTGTGAAAAGTACACCAGAGCTGATCCTGACTGGTGCAGATTGTCATGGATGGAATAGACCTTGAGGGGGTTGGGTCCATGTATTGCATAGGCGTTGATGCTGTGAGTTTGCTTGCATAGTGGTTTGCTAAAGTTTGATGTTTGATTTCATTGTTGGTGTGGTCATCCAGTGTTGTTTTTGTTAAGGTTTTGACTAGTTCAAATAATTCGCGGGGTTTGTTTATGGCCTTGTTCAACAGATTTGTGTGATGAGTTCTTTTCGCTGAGTTAATCTCCTCCTTGTATTTAGCGAGTAGAGACAGGTATTCTGTCCTGTGCTCATGGTCCTTTGTTTGTCTCCATTTCCGCTCTGATTTGCGGAGTGTCCTTTTCATTCTGGTCAGAGTAGCGGTGTACCACGGTTCAGATCGGAGTTTGGCTGAGTCTGTTGGGGTTTTCCAAGTAGGGTTGGATACTTCCAGTATACCACTGTTCCATCTGTTGGTGAGATCCTCGAGGTCCGTGCATTCCAAATTAATGCGGGAAGCAATGGAGCCTATAAGATTTTCCTCGTTGAATTTGTTGAAACTCCTCCGCGTGTATGTTGACCTCCTGGCTTTTGCATTTTTAGGTGGGGCGGGCAGTTTTACTTTGAGATCAACTTGGTGGTGGTCAGACCATGGTACTGGAGTTATTCTAATCATGGGTTCCTCATT
Organism: Ichthyophis bannanicus; assembly: GCA_033557465.1. Taxonomy (NCBI): domain Eukaryota; kingdom Metazoa; phylum Chordata; class Amphibia; order Gymnophiona; family Ichthyophiidae; genus Ichthyophis; species Ichthyophis bannanicus. The sequence goes on from CM066042.1 coordinate 246,751,936, forward strand.
GCCCGTTTGCTGATTTGCGGGTAGGAAAACCAGGTCTAGGGTATTTCCCTTTTCATGGGTGGCGTCACTTATGATTTGTTGATACCCCAGTTGCACCATGGCTTCCATGAAATTGGTTGCATGACTAGGTGGAAGTGATGCTAGATTCAGATCTCCCAAAATGATCTGGAATTTTCGAATTTGGGTGTTAGAGATGGTTTCAAGAGCTGGGGCGAGTGTTTCATGGTGTGACGAGGGGGACCTGTAGATAAGACAGATGGAAACAGCTGTATTTTCTATTTTGAGTATGTCCAAGTCATCATTTGAGCTCAGGGAGGTGGTTGTTAGTTGTAAGGTGGTTTTGGCTATTATGATGACGCCCCCACCCCTCCTATTGGTGCGAGGGCAGTTGTACACTTTGTATCCAGGTTTATTTAACTGATTTATTATTGCGGGGTCGGAGTCGTTGATCCAGGTTTCCGTTATACAGAGGATGTCTGGTTGTTCGTCCGAGATGATATTGTAGATGATAGGTGTTTTGTTTCTAATCGATCTGGCGTTGATGAGGATGATGCTATATTCAACATGCGCTGTTTGGGAGGTAGGCAGGTGACGAGATTGAAATAGGTCAGGCTTATTACTCTTCGCTTTATGTGACGTGGGTTTGTTGACTCTCTTTGTCTTGTTTTTCCTGGGCGGGAAAGGTCTATGGGTTTTTGCCGGGTAGTTTGTGGCTATGTGGGGTGGGTTGCGCTGAAAAGGTGGGGGTATTGGAAGGGGGTAAAGCTTAGCGAGAGCTAGGTGTGCTGAGGTGGTTAAGGTGAGTCTATGACAGAGAGCCAGAGGTGAGGAGAGCAAGAAAGAGGTGGTACTTGGGTAGGCATAAAGATTTGGCAAATACAAACGCATACATGGAGCTGATGGGGATGGAGTTCGATATGTGAGAGCCTAAAGGGGTAATGGGTATGGTGTATGAGAGGGAGAACCAGAAAAGATACCAGGGTGGGGTGTGGAGGGGAAAGACTATACAAAGTGATTCCCCCCTCCCCCATGAACTCCTTGCTCACTTCTGGCACTACAGGGAATAACTATCCTAGACACACGTCTACTGTAAAACTGGTAACCTTACACCTCCCTCCCCACTGACGGGAAGAAGTAAATGCCTCCTCTTGCAATTTGTCTGACATCAGTGTATGGGGTCCCAGCTCCATACATTCAGGTGTCAAATCAAAGCCAACAGAATGAGGCATACACAAGTCAAAAAGTGTGGCTGTTCTGGCAGTGGGAGGGGATGGGAGAGATTCTTGCAAAACTGGTTTGGTGTGCTGCGAGAAATGAACAAACTTAAAAATGTGCCACAAAATAAAGGTTGAGAAGTACTGTTTTATTCCTGCAGGGTCAGCATTTTTGTTCAATATTTATATGGCCCCTCTTTCTGAGCTTAGATGTTGCTGTCAAATGTACGCCCATGATGTCCAGCTTATTTTTCCTGAAGACAACTTGGAAAATAACTATAGAAGCCAATCTGTTTCACGGGTTGAAAAATGGCTGTTAATACATTGGCCTTAAACTCTCTAATACAGTGTTTCTCAAGCTGGTCTTGGTGTACTACCCAGGCCAATCTGGTTTTGGGGATATCCACAGTGACTATGCATGCAGTAGAGGAAGTGCATGCAAATCTTTCTCCTGTTTATTCATTGTGGATATCCTAAACCAGACTGGCTGGAGAGGTACACCATGACTAGCTTGAGAAATGCTGCTCTAATAAGATCAAAGTGCTGTTGATAGGCTGTAAGACTCCCCCTTCCGAGGTTTTGAAGTCTTTGTTTTTATATTGAAAAAGAGCTTATTCCCCTGGCTTCCTTGTTTGAAATAAATAAATATTGGGGTGACAATGGACTTGCAGCTGATGATGTGTGTAGGATAATCCCAAAGGCCTTTTATAAATTGCTTTTTAGTTTTCATGTGGGAGTTTAGGCATTTGTGCTAAATGGGTTTTCTTTATCATCCTGCAAGACCAGTCCAGATGAGTGAATTATGCTCCTTTGCTAGCAGATAACAGCAGACTTGAGCATCTTTCAGTGATGTCACCACAAGATAGTCTGCCTGTACCCGCATATATTTGTCTGCCTCCAGCAGGTCGAACCTGTGCTCAAACTACAACCTCTGGAATCTTGCTATGAAGCATAGTGTCAGGCACTAAGGTCTCAGTTTAAAACATTGCAGCAATCCATGGGATTTTCAAAAAGCTCGTACTGAAACTTTAGCTGCTATTCACATCAAGGACCTTTAATCAGTGCCTTAATCCTTGCTTCATGATCAATTTTTCTGAAATGAATTGTTCATATATTTTCTTTTTTTCTTATGAAAACTTATTCCTCAATGATCAGTTTTACTCCACTGCATTGTGGTAATGTTTATCTTCTTTTCTTTATAAAAACTGCAAATACAAAACATGTGCGTAGAACCACACAAATGACACTCAAAAATATTGCAGTTAGATGAAAAAAGCTACAATATGCTTAATCACTTTAACACTTATCTTATTCAAAAATCGTTCGTGCTCCACAAGTTCTTCATAGGCACTTTAAAATTTCTTCTTAAGTGGCTATATCATGAGTATCAAATGGCTTTAAATGAGTCCCAACGCCGTTATTCTAAGGCGCCCAAGCGTTTCGCTATGACAAGTTCCTCAGGGGGATGCACTTCTTTCAAACTGACCTAGAAGATATGACAAACATTAATAAACTGTGCCATGTTCCACCTAAATGTCACGGGTATTTTTTTCTATTTAAATATTCATGAAAAATCATATTTACCTTAAGAGCCTGTACTCGCTCGAAAAGCAACAAGGAGGAACCTTTTCTCACTCCTCCCCATCAACTGCCCAAGGACGCTGCGCATGCGGCTTCAATGAATTTACGGGATTTTAAAGAGCTCTACTTAACTCCACCCCCTCAAGGGAGGTCCATTTCGAAATTTGTGAACTGAAAAACGTCACTGGTCAAATCATTTTATATGCAGAGAGACCAGTCAATAGAGGCATTCAGACCATGCGGTTTAACTGTATTCAGCTGAAAGATCCAATGCTGCTCTGTTCTAATCAAAAGTTGTTCCTTTGATCTGCCACCTCTACTAGTCAAGATTTGCTCAATAGCAAAACACCCCAATTGTTCAAAACTGTGATTCTCTGTGAGGCAGTGCTGTACTAAGGGTGCTTCCATCACTCTTCGGTTCAGTCGGCTACGATGTTCCGCCAAACGTAACCTCAATGCTCGAACGGTTTTACCCACATACATGTTTTGTATTTGCAGCTTTTATAAAGAAAAGAAGATATATACATTACCACAATGCAGTGGAGTAAAACTGATCATTGAGGAATAAGTTTTCATAAGAAAAAAAGAAAATATATGAACAATTCATTTCAGAAAAATTGATCATGAAGCAAGGATTAAGGCACCGATTAAAGGTCCTTGATGTGAATAGCAGCTAAAGTTTCATTACGAGCTTTTTGAAAATCCCATGGATTGCTGCAATGTTTTAAACTGAGACCTTAGTGCCTGACACTATGCTTCATAGCAAGATTCCAGAGGTTGTAGTTTGAGCACAGGTTCGTCCTATTGTTTTTTCAGAGGAAAAGGCTCAACAGAGTTAAACCACATTCAGTAGTTTGCCTCCAGCAGGTGGCAAAGTGTGTGCCCTGGTGCAGCAGTGCAAATACTCGTAGTCCTGACTTACCTATGACTGAGTTTGGTAAGGCCTAGCGTTGCTTGGGTATGCCCTTGTCTCCTGGAGCTGACAGCCACTCTGGTTCCAGCGCTGCTACCCATGGGTTTCACAGAGGAGCAGAAGGAGCCCATGGGGCCCCTGAAGTGGGCTTATAAGTTGGGCTGAGACCCCCCTTCCCTCTTGCTGTCCTCTATTTGCTTGCTAAACTGCTTTTCTGTTTTTTGTTTTTTTCCTTCTACATCCCTTTCTGCCTGTTATAGTTGTGGTCAACATTATTGGCATCCTTGCAGTTCAACTCCTTAATGTCTAAGATCTCCTAAAAAAAAAAAAAAAAAAAGTGGCCAGTGAAATGGCTTTGGACTATATAGTCATGCATATTTGATACATAAAACAATCAAATAAAACGAGACCAATTAAAAAAGGAAATAGTATAAAAACTGGGCCATTGCCAGGACATGATTATTGGCGCTCTTATAAACAATTCAAACCTGTTTGGACAGAAGAACCACATTCCCATTACAGTAAAATTAGATGCACCTCTGATCAATTGTCAGTACTCTCTTGACTTGAATCGACCAGTGAATGATAGTTCTAATGTTTAAAATGGCCACATTCACTCTCTTGTCTTCACCATTGTGAAAATGAAACAGAGTTGCCTGAGGCCATCAGAAAAGCTATCATCACCAAACATCAAACTTCAGAGAGGTACAAGGTCATCTCCAAAGACCTTGGGATTCCTGTGTCTACAATTTGCAATGTTGTTAAGAGGTTTTCTGCTCATGGAACTGTCAACACCTTCCAGGGCGTGGTGGGAAGAGGAAAATGAATCCAAGAAGTCTTTGAAGTTTAGTGTGAACTGTTGGAAAAACACCACGTACAAAATCCAAAGAGCTTAAGGCTGACCTGAAGCAATCTGGTTTAAACCCACACTATCCGCCATACCTTAAACAAAGAAGGACTTCATGGACAAAGTCCAAGGAGGACCCCACTGCTCAAAGACAGCCAGGCATGCCTCATCTTTGGCCAAACCCAACTTGAGAAACCACAGTCCTTCTGGGAAAATGTTCTGTGGACAGATGAGACCAAACTTGAGCTCTTTGGCAATGCAGACCAGCGGTATATTTACAGGTGATGAAGCTTATAAGGGGGAAAAAAAACCTCTTTCTACAGTTAAATATGGTGGAGGTTCCTTAATGTTGTGGGACTGTTTTGCTGCCTCAGGAACTGGAGGCCTGGAACATATTAAAGGAATCATGAAGTCAGAGGATTACCAAGGTATTTTGAAACAAAATGCGCTACCTAGTGTCAGAAAAGCTAGGTCTGGGTCAAAGGGCATGGGTCCTCCAGCAGGACAATGACCCAAAACATACATCCAAAAGTACAAAAGAATGGTTAAAAAGGAACAAATGGACTGTGTTAAACTGGCCAGCAGTTAGTCCCTATCTCAATCCAATCAAGAACTTTTGGAAAGAGCTGAAATCTGCCATTGGTAAAAGGAGTCCTGGAAACATTCATGAGCTGGAACAAATCACAGTTGAAGAGTGGGAGAAGCTAACAGCAGACAGATGAATGAAACTTATAGATGACTACAAGAAACGTTTGGGGGCTGTCATCACTGCCAAGGGTTATGCAACCAAATATTATTGAAGGGTGCCATTAATCCTGTCCAGGTCATATTTTGTGTGTGTTTGGTTTTTTTCCTCAGAAATGACTACATCTAAGCTGCACAGACACTGAACATGCTATTAAAATATTATGATGTCATATATTTGGAATATTTCTCAAGATATTGTATACAACATACCTAAAATGCATGGATGCCAATAATGTTGACTACAACTGAATTTCCTATGGGCTGTATTTGTTTCCTTGTGCTGCTGTATTAAGCGGCTTCAAATTTAAAAAAAAAAAAAAAAAAAGTCAAGTGATATTGTTTTCTTTTCTGCTGTGTTGTCTTGCAAGTATGCCAGGGACCTGACGTTATGCCTCTCATAGCTCTTTCTGGATCAGCTCCATGGTAGGTTCCTGTTAATCCCTTCAAGATGGGGTTGTTCAGAGCCCGATTTTTGCAGTATTGTTGGGATCTCATGCTGCTCCTCATGTCTTCTCAGAACCTTGTCTGCCCTTCATGTTTGCGAGGCAGACAGCTTTCTCGGGGGTCAGCTGAATGCAGGAGAGTAGAGGTAAGGAGGCTTTAGACTCTGCCCGCAACCTCCCTTGGGCCCCCTTGGAGCACCTGCTGAAACAAGTTATGGGCTGTTTTTGGTTTTGTACTTGCTGTTTGGCTGCCTCCCTTTTGTGGGAGGTCCAAGGCCCAGGACTTCCCTATGGGGGACCCAGGGCCCTTGATCCTCCTGACTACCCATGACAGACACACTCAAGGCCCCTGCTTCGCCCTTGAGCTTGTCCGTTCCTCCAGAAAGTCAACCTTATCTCCTACTGGGGTTGGTTGAGGGACTCGATAAAAAAATATACTTTTCACCAGGAGATAAATCAGAGGAATATGGGTAATTCCCTTGGCTGAGGGCTGGAATCTGTCATTGTTTATGCCCTTTCAGGGTGCTATGACAGCTCTTCATGTGAGGTTAGATGGGTCCCATTTTTCTGAAGGGTATTTGTTGTGCTGCTATATTTATTCCTCTACCCAGTCCTATGCAACAGGATGTAGGGTTCTGTGGAGAAAACCCCTAGCTAGGGCCCTAAGGTCCTGTTTTTGTCTTGCTCTTGGCCCCAGGATGAGCGGGATTAGCATTTTAGGCCCCCTGGAGTTGGGAGCCCTGGTCACAGCTGTGACAAAGTGCACATCCATCCCTGTGGAGGGAAGCGCTGTACTAGAGAAGTCTCAGGTTTGGAGGGTCGTGGCCCTCCTTAAGAATGCTTTTGCTGCTACTTCCTTAGGCTCTCTGGCAGTATTGTGGTTTGGCCTGGTGACGAGCCAGCTGCTGACGGACTCTCCATAGGCTGTAAAGTTGGAAGCAGACTGCCTAGGTGACCGATGGCCTCTTCGGACTTGATCAGAGGTTTCTCAAGTCCATGGCGGAAGTTATAGTAGCCAGGTGATACTATCTGATGGGCCTGATGAAATAGCAAAGTCCTTGGAGGGGGGCTCTTTCGCTGAGACTTCTGAAGAATATTCCTAGAGTGCTAGGCATATCTCTTGAGTGTAGTGTATCGAGCTGGAAGACACCCTTGTACTATTAAGAACCTGGATAGGATTTTGTGATTCTTTGTGCTCCTTTACAGGTGAGGAAGGTGACATTTTACTTACTAGTTAATGTCCTTTCCTTGAGTCCTGCTAGACCATTCCAGACAAGTGGGTTGTGTTCCCCTACAAGCAAATTAGTGGAGACAGAGAACAAATGAAAAGCCCAGAATTCAATGACATTACTCCTATGCCTCTATTTGCCTCAGCCATCAGAGGTCCCTTCAGTATTCATCTCAAAGATATGGGAGAAACATGGCAAGCCTCACACAACCTCAATCTTGGGCACCAGTGAGTAATCAACAGTAGAGAACTATAGGAAGCATAAACAGGAAGCTGTCTGAAGAAAATGAACCTGCAGGGCCAAGTGAAAAAACCCCAACATAGTGGACCCAAGGATACTGCAGCAGAAGAACAGAGCAAATACAGTTTTAGGGGCGGGCCATGGACTGGTCTAGCAGGACTCAAGGAAAGGACATTAACTGGTAAGTAAAATGTCACCTTCCATATAGTCCTGCTAGACCAGTCCAGACAAGTGCAATGTACCAAAGCTACAACTCCACTGGGTTGGGAAGAAGACACAGCAGCTCACAACCCTTTAGCTGAAGGGATGTGTCTGCCCTCGTGTAGGCATCCAAGTGGTTAATTCTTGACAGAAGTGGAAAGCAATGCCTGACACATGTCTGTAGGGGCTGCCGAGCTCCGCTCCATTTACGAGGATGCCTGCGCTGGGGTAAAATGTGTGCGCAAATCTTCTGGAACAGTCTGGTTCCACAACATATGCCGAGGCAATCGCCTCTTTAATCCAGCAACTCAAAGTCGACTTGGCTGCTGCATCATCCTTGCTTGGACCAGCAAACAGCAGAAAAAGATGGTCAGACTTACGAAAGGAATTTGTAACCTCCTGGTACTAGAGAAACACCCTCCAGATATCCACAAGGTGCAGATCCTTATCCTTCCCCTGATACTGCTCCTTTGAGAGGGAGAACAGGCAAACCACCTAGCACACGTGCAAGGGAGAAAGCACCTTAAGCAAAGAAGAAAGGCAGAGGCTAAATGGAAACAGCCTCCTTTGAAAAAGACAGATAAGGATCTCGGCAAGACAGAGCCTGCAGCTCAGAAATCTGCCTTGTGGAACAAGTTGTGATCAAGAAGACCATTTTGAGTGTCAAATCCTTCAAAATAGCAGGCTTCAACAGCTCAAAGGGTGCTGCCATCAGGGCCCTGAGCACCAGAGACAGATCCCTGAAAGGGATCACAGACCTAAGGGGAGGATGCATATGTTGAACCCCCTGGAGAAATTGCGAGACGTACGATGCAAGGCCAGAGACTTACTAGCCATCGGACCTCGGACACAGGACAAAGCTGCCACCTGAACTTTCAGGGAGCTAAGGGAAAGGCCCTTCTCCAGACGGTCCTGTAGAAGGCCAACAGAAATGGCCTCCTGGCTGCCTCAGGAGCCAACTGCTGAGCACTGCACCATCGCTCAGAGGCATCAGATCCGCACGTATGCCAGCATGATTGATCTCCTCCGGGCTCTGAGCAGAGTAGAGACAACCACTGGAGAGTAGCCCTTAGTGCTTGCATCTCCTTTCAAGAGCCAAGCTGTAAGTGAGAAGGGAACCTGGTTCTCCAGGTCCCTGCTGCAATAGGCCCTGTGATGGAGGCAACTGAAGAGGAGATACCTGCAGGAGCCGCATCAGGTCTCCGAATCACACTCTCCTCAGCCAATCTGGCACCACCAGAACAATTCTTCCCAGGAAGCATTCTATATGCTGAAGCCACACGCTCCATCAGGGACCATGGAGGAAATACATACAGGAGGCGTCAAAGGATCTGTGTCCATCCCTGTCCGTTCCCTGTCAGAAGCTCTCGGGTGACATCCCAAGTGGTGTCCTTTTTGGAAAGCCTCGTCTGGGTGATCAATCTGGAAAAGAGCCAGCTTTTACTTTACCAGTCCTTGGAGTTTCTGGGAGCATGTTTTGACAGAGTGGGCAGCGTTTTCATGCCAGAGGAGAAAGTCAGAAGATTGAATTGCCTGGCAGTGTTCTATGCGCATCTACAAGCAATAGATCTTGGTCTTCTCGGAGTATAAGAATATCACATAAATTACAAAATTACTCCATACAAACATGCAGCAATGGTTAGAGTGGCTAGCAGTATGTCTTTAATTTTTTCAATATATTTCTGCTCCCAAGTGTAGTCTCAGACCTCAGTAGCGCTCTACACCACTATCTTAGTGGAAAACAAGCGGCGCTTTGATAGCATGAATGACTACTGTGGGAAAAATTTTTTTATATAAATATATAGCAATATCACCAATTCTCCACCACCATTGTGTTTCAAAAGCTATTGAAAAAGCTTATCTCAACATAAATTCTCTTGTTCTCTACGCCTCCCACGGCACCTTTCTGAGCGTTTCACTCCACACCGGAGTTTCTTCAGGAGGGTTTGTTGACTGCTGCCCACGTTCCTCAATGTCTCCTTGTAGTTCGAAAAAACACTGCTTGTTTTCCACTAAGATAGTGGTGTAGAGCGCTACTGAGGTCTGAGACTACACTTGGGAGCAGAAATATATTGAAAAAATTAAAGACATACTGCTAGCCACCCTAACCATTGCTGCATGTTTGTATGGAGTAATTTTGTAATTTATGTAATGTTCTATGCGCAGCAGGCCCCCAAAGTTGCTTGGATTGATGGGGGTGACCGTAGAGATAGTACTGTGAGCGCTTGCTCACATGCAGCAACTCCAGCGGTCCTTGTTGACTCGATGGTCCCAGAGTTCTCAGGAGTAGTGTACAGTGGCGACGGCAGTGGCAACCCAGTCATCTGAGGAAGGGCATACCATTGGACGATTTCTCCTGGATCCTGCTGACAACAGATGCCAGTCTTTCTCAGGCTGGGGAGCCCATTTGCAAGACCATATGGCTCAGGCCATTGGAACTGCAGTGAAGCAGTGTGGTCCATCAAATGCTTCGAGACGAGGGCTCTTCTGCACTTCCTGCCCCTGGTTGAGAGCTAGGTGATCTGTGTTTTCCGTCAGTGCCATGGCGATGGCTTATGTCGCCATGGCATTGATGGAAAGAAGCGCTAGAGTGACCCTGGAGAGGGATTTTGTGTTTGCTTGAGCGGAGAAGAACCTCCTAGGCTTATCGGCTCAGCACATTGCTCGAGTGGATAATGTGGAAGCGGACTTCTCAGCTGGCACTCTCTGAATCCTGGCGAGTGGGAGTTGAGTTAGGAGGTGTTTCAGTTGATTCTGTGCCTCTGGGACCGCCCCAAAATGGATTTGATGGTGACCCACTCCAATGACAGTGTGCTGTATTTTCAGTTGCCTCATGGAAATGGGGTCCGAGGGCATTGATGCCCTGACCCAACCTTGATCCAGTCGGTGGCTGCAGTACATGTTTTCTCCATGGCCCCTTGCAAATCATGTGATTCAGTGTATAAAACACCACCCAGGCAGGATTGTTCTGGTAGCGCTAGATTGGCCACAGAGCGTGGTTTAGAGACCTGATGCAGCTCCTTCAAGCGCTTCCTCTTTGGCTGCCTCCATCTTGGGAGGATATTGTGGCAGGGACTGATTATCCTGGAGAACTCTGCTCCCTTCTCTCTTATAAATATATAAAATGAGAAAACACTCAACTATTTTGATAAAGGATCTAGATTTCTTTTCTAACCTCTTATCTCATATGGTTATTTCTCAATACTATTGAGGGTCTCAGACTTAATGGCACTTAAATTTTTAGACTTATTAAACGTCTAATCTTTGTGCCCTTTAGCATCAATGACCCTCTTTGAGCTACCTATCATAAATTTCTTCGGAAACATGAAAGTAAAATGCTTATACCGCTCTATTTTTCTCTCAATACGCTGGTTGCATTATTTTGAATTTAATATGACCAATGTCAAATGATTAACTGGCATTTCCTGGTGTCTTCACATTTCAAATTCACTCCAGCAATGATATTAATTCTTATCGCATAACCAACGTCGAGTACTTAGCTCATGTCTCTATGTATCTTCACATTTCAAACTCACTCCAGTAATAGTAGTAATTCTTGTCCCTTCCTTAGGCGCCTCGTCGCGCTTCACTACAATATGTTTCCTCAGGGGATTACTGTCCTCTTCTATCGCTAGAAAACATAAGCGTATATGTATAATCGTTCTTTATCAAAACGCCTTCTAAATTCCTTTATGTTGACGATGCTTTATCATGTAACTATATTGAGTCAATCACCTACCGGAGAGACGAATGATGTTGCACACGTTTCATAAAACCTTGGCCTCAAACTTTTCACCTGGCCCAGCGGTGGAAAAACGCCACGCATGCGGGTGTAATGTCATTGCTTCCAATTTTAACCCCCCCTTATCTAACGATCTATTGGTGGTTTCAAAACTCCACCCCCTCATGACTCCATTGATGGTTTCTAAACTCCACCCTCTCATGGCTTCATTTTGGCTTCTGGTATGACTGAATGTACGATTCGGGCCTTGACGTTCTCCGAAGTGAGACACTTATCCTCTTATAGTTACTTATTATCTGTTGTCCCTACTCTATCTAAAAGGACTCTTATTATATGAACGGTACTCTATCTTCACTCTCCCGTTCGTTTTCCATCCCGTTGCCTTACTTTATAAACAAGAGGTCCAATCAATACATGCATTAAGACCTTCGGGTACCACTGATTTCAAAGTGAATATCCACTTCTGTTCTCTTATGAGCAAAGATTGCTCTTGTGATTTACCAGTGATACTTGACTGTACTCTATCAATGCAGAAACAACGTAATTGCTCAAATATGTGCCCCTTTGTTAAACAATGTTGAACTAATTGTGCCTCTCTAACCTTACATTTTAAACGGCTCTTATGTTCCCGCATTCGAATTTTGAAGGGGCGAGTCATTTTTCCCACATAAATGAGTTCACAGGGACACTTGATAATGTACACTACAAAAGAGGAATCGCATGTTGTCTGCCCTTTCAGTGGATATGTAAAAGCCTGGTGTGTAAAGACTTCCATTTCTATGGTGATATCACATATGTCACAAGCTCCACATTTCTTATGTCCCATTCTAATGTTTGATGAGAGATCCATCGGTCCTGGGGATTTTAAAACTGCTGGGCTAAGCTGTTCTCTTAAATTTCTATTGCGTTTGCCATATGCAATGTATGGTTTTTCTTGCTAGCCCAGGTATAGCCCCTAAGATATTCCCATGTCTCTTTAATATGCGCTGGATCCTCGAGCTCAATGGAGAATATTTAGTAATTAAATTGACCACACTGGAACCAACGTTCTCCGTTCGCTTGGGCTCCAATAATAAATTACTATTATTGTAAAGAGCTCTGGAATAAGCTCGTTTCACTATCGCTGAGGGATATCCTCTTTCTCTAAATTAGCAGGCAACTGTGTTTTGATAACTTTTTAAACTCTTGATCTTCTGAACAGTTTCGTCTGTATCATAAAAATTGAGAAAACGGAAGACCCTCCTTTAACCTCCGAGGGTGTGCACTCTCAAAATGCAAGAATGTATTACGATCAGTGGATTTCCGATGTACCGAAGTTAACCACTCTCTTTTCCCTCTTATGGCATGGCTCTTGAAAGGAGGCTGCTGGCGCATAAGGGCTACTCTCCAGCAGTAATCTCTACCAAACTTGGTGCCCAGAGGAGGTCTACCAAGCTAGCATACATATGGATGTGATGCAGCACAGCACTTGACTCCTGAGGTGGCCTTTCTGCAGAATTGCCTAGAGAAGGACCTCTCACATAGCTCCCTGAAGGTTCAAGTGGCAGCTTCGGCTTGTTTCTGTGGTCCAGTGGCAGGCAAGTCCTTGGCTTTGCACCCAGATGTCTCACATTTTCTCCAAGGGGTTCAACATCTGCGTCTTCCACTTTGGTCTGTCATCCCTTTCAGGAATCAGTCTCTGGTGCTCAGGGCCCTGATGGTGGCTCCTTTTGAGCCACTGAAGTGCTATCTTGAAGGATTTGATGCTCAAGACTTGTCTTATCTGTCCTTTTCAACTGAGGCTGTTTCTATTCAGCCTGTGCCTTCCTTCTTGCCTAAAGTGCTATCTTGCTCTCACATGAAACAGTAGCAGTGTCAGGGGAAGGTTAAGGATCTTTGCCTTGTGGATGTCCGGAGGGTGCTTCTCCAGTACTTCATCCGACCTATGAAAGGAATTTGTTACCTCCATCTTTGTGTTGCTTACTGTCCCACGCAAGGCTGAAGCGGCAGCCAAATTGACTTTGGGGCACTGGATTAAGGAGGCAGTTGCTTCAGTGTATGTGTTACAGAACCGGCCAGTTCTGGAGGATCTGTGTGCCCATTCTACCAGAGCGCAAGTATCCTCTTAAGGCAGAGTGGAGCTCGGTAGCCCTGCGGACATTTGTTGGACAACAATATGGGCATCACTTTCCACTTCTGTCAAGCATTACCGCTTGGATGTCCATGCATGCACGGACACAGACTTCGGCTCAAGAATTTTGCGAGCTGCTTTGCTTCTTCCCGTGCTGTGGTGGTGTAGCTTTGGTACACCCCATTTCTCTGGACTGGTCTAGCAGGATGATATTGAAGGTGACATTTTACTTACCAGATAATGTCCTTTCCTTGAGTCCTGCTAGATAAGTCCAGGGCCCGCCCCTGAAACTGTATTTGCTCTATTCTACTGCTGTGTTACCCTTGGGTCCACCTTGATTCTGTTTTTGGCTCTGCAGGTTCATCTTCTACTGACAGTCTTCTATTTCTACCTTCCTATACATAGTACTCTGTTTAGTCATTGTTGGCCACATTGAGGTTGTGTGAGGCTTGCTCTGTCTCTCCTATTTGCTTTTGGATGAATACTGAAGGAGACCTCTGGTGACTGAGGTGGATAGAGGCACCTGAGTGATGCCATTGAAATCTAGGCTTTTCATTGGTTGTCTCCACTTGTCTGACCTGGTCTAGCAGGACTTAAGGAAAGGACATTATCTAGTACAATGATTTTGTACTGTGACCCCTTTTACCATTGGTCAACTTGTGGTGACCCCCCATGATAAAATCAAATGTGTCTCTCTTCCTTTACCGTTAACGCATTGCCGCTGTAATCATTTGTTGAATTATTAATATATTATAGGCCTTTGCAATATGTTTTTATTTATAAAATTTACTTATTTAAACCACAATAATTAATCCCAATAACAAGTAACAATATTTGATTTCAAAATTATGATGATTTTGTAGTCAAATCACTAATATGAAATAAATTATTTTTTCTATCTTTTGTTGTCTGACCAATTTATTCTCTGATCATGCTGGTCCCGATCTGAGGCTTCTGCTTTCCTGCCTTCTCTTAGCTCTCTTTCTGTGGTCTATGGTCATCTGCCATTTCTTATCTCTTCTTTCGTTTTCTTCACTTCTTTCCATCAGCCTATTTCCAGTCCCAGTAACCCTCCCCAGTATCAGCCCCTTTCCAGTCCTCACTCTCAGTACCTTCCAATGTCAACTTGTATTCCCATGACTGCCACTGGTGTCCATTCCCTTCTCGTACAAATACCATGGCAGCCCCTCTCAGATCCACTCCCTTCAAGTTCCATTCTCCCATCCCCTCGTATCAGCCCATTTGTAGCCTTAGCCCCCAGTTTTCTTCCAGGGCCAGCAGCTCTATCCTCCCCTCCCCACAATCAGCCCATTCCCAGTCCTAGCCTTCCCTAATCAACCCATTACCAGTCCTAACCCCCCCATCTACCCATTATAATCCTAACCCGCACTGTCTCTCCCCTCTGTCCAGCATTTATCCCCCGTCTGTTCAGTATGTCCCCCTGTCTCTTCCCTTTGTCCATGTCAGCCCCCTCCCTCCCTCCATGTCAGCCCCCCTCTGTCCATGTCAGCCCTGTTGCAGGTTCCCTGCTCCCCTCTTCCCATGTCTGCCTCCTTCTGCAGCCACGGCTCCCTGCCTCTTAGGGAACTGCGGCTATGCCTGTAAAACCATTGTGGAGCCTTTCTGTCTCTAAACGGGTTCCATGCAGCATTGTCCCGCCACCAAAGGAAGTTGTTTACCACTTCCTTTGGAGGCGGGACAATGCTGCACGGAGCCCATCAAGAGGCAGGAAGACTCCAACGGTTTTATAGGCATAGCCGCGGTTCCCTAAGAGGCAGAGAGCCGCGGCTGCATTAGAAGCGAGGTGGTGAGTTGCTGCTGCCGAGAAGCGGACTCGGCAGCGGCAGCAACTTGTGCGTTGTGTGGGTGGTTTTTTATTTTTTTAATGGCGGAGTGAGGCGACCCCCACTAAATCCTGTGGTGACCCCTGTGGGGGTCGCGACCTACAGGTTGAGAACTGCTGATCTAGTAAGTAAAATGTCACTTTGGTCTGCCATTGCTTGAGAATGGCCCTTTTATATTGCATGATCTTGATGAGGCTGCTTATGAGGGCAGAGTGGAAAGAAATATAACTATGGTAGGTGGACACCAAATGCAGCATATGTGCATCCTTGTTCAGGCTAGTAGTTATCACTATTAAGCAATGGCCAGAAACTCCATTCAGTGCTGTGAACGTGGCATCCATGATGATCCTTGTTGGGCCGGGGAGCAGAAGCTGGTTTCAGGAGTTAAACCTGGATCTTCATACAGCATGTCACATCACCATCATTGAGACAGCCCACATATACCTTTTTCAGAACATTATGTGGCCATAATAAATTGCATGTTCTTTATTATAAAATAAATTGAGGGCCTGATATTGAACTACTACTACTACTACTACTATTACTACTACTACTACTACTACTAATAATAATAATAATAATCAAAAACCTCACCCTAAAACACATCACCCTTTCACCTGCCCCATTCCACCCAAGCCCTTTCCCCTACCCCACCCCAACCCCTCCCCTCCCCAACCCACCAACCTAACCATGACTTTGAAACATTTTACAGAAACCTATATACAAAGATATAATGTATCCACCATATCTTCACTCCTAATGTTCTCTGTAATAAGTTGATGTTTTCTGTAAACTGCTTTGACAACTTGAAAAGCGATATATAAGAAAGTTTAAATAAAATAAATAGCACTACAAGGTGTACGCAATGCTGTACAGACACATATAAGAGACGGTCCCTGCTCGAACTGGGATGGCTGTGTGCTGCTACGGCACATAGCTGTCGCCACCAATCCTTAACCCTGGATATTCAATGCCAGGGTTATATGCATCCCTGGCTTTGAATAGCTGATGGTGCCACACAGCCACCACAGCCGTAGTAGTTAACCAGGCAGCCGTGATATTGCATGCTGCCTGGTTAGCTCCTGTAGGTAAAAGGCCAGCTTTTGCTGTGCCTTTTATCACAGGTCACTAACTGAGCAACATGCAATATCGCCACTGCCCAGGTAGCAACCTTCGCCCTGGAATGCCCATGATATGCTCTGATGTTAAGCAGTTAGCATCAGGCCATGTAGTGGCATTAATCAGGGATATCCAACGGCACTAGCCATTTTGGTGCCATTAAATATTCCACTTAGTGGCATTTACACATTTGTAAACTGTGTAAATGCCTTCAAAAATTGGGCACTGAATAAATAAGAAATAAAATACATTGAAGACCAAGATACAAGACCATGAGAAGAAGCAGTAAAGCCAAGAAATGTAATATTGCTGCTACCTTAAGCATCCTAGTGTACACTGCTTGGAATGAGAGAGGTGGTGGATTCCAGCTCAGGCCTCAGTGCAGTAAGCGGTGTGTTAGAATGCTTTGCTGAGCTTTGATGCATAATTTCTCCTGGAATAAGCAGGAAGTCGGTCCTCACATATGGGTGGTGTCTGCACTGACGGAGCCCCCGTGTAAGCATCTCCCCCCCAGCTTTCAAAGAAAGTCTTTGGAAGATGCACCACTCATGCCTGGGCCCCTTCCCGCCCAAGGGTGCCATCTTGCCTCAGTCTCTGTGTCTGTTTTTTTATTTTATACATTCCTGTCCGGTTTGCGTACCAGTTCCTTTCCCGTCCCAAGTCAACTCACCTTGGTGTCGCTCCTTGGGTTTGTTCCCTTGTTTTTCTTTTTGCTTCGAGGTATCACTTGTCCGGCATTCACGCCTTTTTTTTTGCCAAAGGCTTCGGACCCCTGTCGGGCAGCAGGGACCCCTTTTTTTCTGGTGGCCTTCAGTGGCTTCAAGAAGTGCGATTGGTGCAGCAAGATGTCTCTCACTGATCCACATGACTGCTGCCTCCGGTGCCTTGGCTCGGAACATAACAGCTTGGACTGCGAACTTTGCAGAGCTATGACCTCAAAAGCCCTTAAGAGCAGTCACCAGCAGCAAGAACATTTTTTCCAAAACTCTGAATCCGCTCTGGAGTCTTCGGTGACACCTCACTCTAAAGCCCCCTTTGGTACTTCTGTGCCCTGCGAAGCCGGTCGTCTCAGAGTCCTGTGGCCACAAATCCTCCGAGGAAATCCCCGGAGGTGGAATGCAAGAAGTCAAAGTCCTTAAAGGCCTCCTCGGGGACTGGGTCCAGGAAGACAGGAAAATCCCACTCCAGGCATGAGTCAGAGGAGTCGGAGCGGGAGCCAGCCTCACAAGTTGCCCTGGAAGGCGTCATTGGTATCCATCTACTGACATTTGGCACCACCGAGACATACCTTCGGACCCGCCGTTCCCCCACTAGAGGATGTTGCTTTCTTCAACTTTGTGCAGGATATGGCTAGGGTGCTCTCCATTGAGACCGAGGCAGAGGAGGATCCTCGCAAGGAGGAACTTCCTCCAGTATGAGGCCCCTCCGAAGGAGGCCTTCATGGTACCTGTTCCACTGATCCTATAATGCTGCCTTCTCCGCATGTGGGAGACACCAGCATCGGTGCCCATTGTCAGCAGGCGACTCGATTCCATGTATCGAGTCTGCCGAGGCCCTGGGTTCCAGAAAGATCAACTTCCCCACAACTCAATGGTCGTTGAGTCCGCCATGCGCAGTCTCAAGAGCCAAAAGATCCATTTCTCAGTGCTCCCCAGCAGGGAGGCCCGGACCCTTGATGCCTTCGGCCAGAAGGCCTTTAAGAGCTCTATGCTGACATGCCGGGTCCAATCCTACCAGCTCTACATCTGCATGTACGTAAAAGAGATGTCGCAGTGGGTTCTCGGCAGGCCTCGATGGGGAACCCTCCAGAGGGTCAAATCACTGGTCTTGGTGGTCAAAGAGTGCTCGAAGTTCCTATCTTGAGAAGCTTACGACTGCTTCGTGTCAGCCAGGGTGGCCGCAGCCGGCATCGGGGCTTGACACTAGGCTGCAATCATCTGACCTTGAACAATGGGTTTAGGACAAACTTATAGATGTCCTCTGCATTGGAGAAAATCTCTTTGGGAAACCCATGGCAGGCAAAGAAGAGATTGAGACTCTGTTTCTTATGAGGAACTCTGTCTCAAAGACCTTGATGCAGCCCTGAAAGAAGGCCTCAGGAAAGAAGCACTTCTTCCCAAGAAAGGGCGGCTTTGGCAACACCTTGCAGTTCCAAGCCTTCTCGGCCTCACATCATAGCCAACAGCACAAGGGATAGGTGCACGGCCCCGTAAGCAAAAGACCCCCAAGTCCCAACGCCTGCCTCGGCCCAGCCTGGGGGGGAGCTTTTGACTCACTGTGTGTGACCTCTCCCCCAGGATGTGGAAGAGATTCTTCTGGCCTCTTGTAAGGCTTCCACAAGAAGGGTGTATGCCTTCAAGTGGTGCAGATTCTCAGTGTGATGCAGCGAAAGATGGGCGAATCCGTTCTCCTGCTCAGTACAAGTGGTACTCCAGTATCTGCTCTATATGTTGCAGGTGGGACTAAAGTCCAATTTGATCAGGGTACACATACGTAAGCACTGTTGCTACACACCACCATTCCGTTGAGGGCAAGCCCCTTTTGGCTCAGCCCCTTGTATCTTGGTTCTTGTGGGGCCTCATGCTATCCACACCCCCCCCATCCGCCCTCCAGCAGTGGAGTGGGATCTCAATGTGGTGCTCTCACAGCTCACTAAGCCGCTGTTTGAGCCCCTGGCTACCTGCCACTTGAGTTACCTCTTCTGGAAGATCATCATCTCCAGGAACAAGCAGGAATGAGTCTTCACATTATAGTCTTCACATATGGGTACGTCGGTACCGATGGAGCCTGCACGGGAATGCTCCCCAGCATCCAATCAGAAAGCTTTTGGGAGCATCCCTCGTGCCTGCGCACTGCCTTCCCGCCTTTTCCACTGCCTCTCCTCAGTTTTCGTTTTTCCGCGGAGCCGGCAGGACGTTCTCCTGTCACCGCAGAAACTTTTTTCTTTAATTCTTTATTTCTTGTTTTCTTGTGGTCGCGGCTGTTTCTTCCGCCGCCACCGGTACCGCCGGTGGGTTTTTCTTTTCTTTTTCTTAAACTCAGGGAGATTTTTCCCTCAGTTTCTGCCTTTACATTTTTTGGGCCTGCAAGGCCTCTCCATCATGGAGCCTTCTTCCCCTAAGAAGTGCCTTCACTGTGGAAACAGTTTTCTTTTTAGACTCCAATGCCTGGTGTCTAACCTGTTTGGGTCCTGACCCTTTTTCCCCCTGAACAATCAGGCTGCGAACCTGTGAGAAGAACTTCCCTCTTTCGAGTTTCCCTCTATACCGTTTTCCCTCCCGGAGTGCGGGCACCGGCCTTTTCTTCTCTACAGGATCAGGTAACCCACAAACAGTCTGTTAAGACTAGCCAATTCTTGAGTGGTAGGTCTCATGCCAAGCATGATGACGGCTCCGGCCTTGCCCTCAAGACCCCATTGGCATTAAAACCCCCAGCGGGAGTCTCCGGGCTCCAAAGCATTTCAGGGGTTTCAGGTTGTTCCTGGGGCTCACCCCTCACAGAACATACCTGAGCCATGCTCGGTGGTGGCATCCGCTTCGAGCGGTACCGATACCCCGGCATCGGCACCGGTGTTGAGTGATCCACTCTTCACCAGGGATCGTCATCTGGCGTCCTCTGTACCTTCGGGACCGATCGATACGACCCAGATTCACTTTCCTGTATCGGCAACATCGCCGATACCACCACTGATGTCGGTACCCTCTAGACATGCATCGATAGACTCGCTCCCTTCGATGTCGACTCTGGAATCGATATCTAGTCTAGATGACTGGGTACCGACGCGTCTCGGAACCGACCCTTATCGTTTCCGGATACGCAATACCGAGGATATTCACCAAGCGTTTCTGGTTCCCTCGGTACCGCTTGAGCAGTCTTCGATGACTGTTGCGATGGCGTTACCGTCTCAGATTCCGACTCAGCTACCGGTATCGGCATCGATGTCGGTTCCTGCAGTTACATCGGTACCATCGATCCTTTCTATGCCTAGTTTGGAATCGATACCTGGCATGGACGATGCAGTACTCACTGCCTCAAATCGTGACTGCCAGTACCACTATCCTTCTAGTGGGGTTCTTTTTCTGCACCAGACCAGTACATCCTCTGGTGCTCAGGCTGCTCCTTCAACCTTAGCCTGCCCAGGGATAGTTCCCATTGGAGATCCCTCTTTTCAGAAATTTCTCCTTGACATGGCAATATTTCTTGCTATTCCTATCCCTGGCTGTGGTTCTACTCGAGGCTCTCCTGCAGAAAAGGAAAATATAATGCTTCCTTTACATCATTCTTTGCAGGATCTTCTTCTGAGAATATGGGAATCACCTTTAAGGGTTCCCTCACCTTCTACAGCAACTGAGGTTCTGTATCAGGTGTCCCCCTCTCCAGGGTTTCAAAAAACTCAACTTCCCCCATCATTCCATTGTAGTGGAATCAGCAATGAGGAAGGTAAAAAGCAAGAAGAAGCATTCTTCTTATCCGCCAGGTCGTGCATCTAGAGCACTTGATGCCTTTGGACGTCAAACCTTCCAAACATCTATGCTGGCATCAAGAATTATCTCTTATATATTTTATATGAGTCTATCTCTCCAGGAGGTCACAAAGAAATTATCTCTTTTGACTCCTTTTCTATCAGAGCCTAAGGCGGCAGACTATTCCTTGCTTCTTAGTCATAGCCAGAATATCTCTTGATTTCTTTCTCGTGCTTCTCTAGACTCTTTTGAGTCTGTTAGCAGATCCTCTGCTATTGCCATTGGAGCATGTCGTAGAGCCTGGCTCCAAGCTTCAGACTTGAGCAGATGGGCACAACACACACTGGGTAATTCTCTTTGTACTGGAGAAAATCTCTTCAATAAGGAGGCTTTACGTCAGGTTGCTCATTGCTCCACTGACTTTCCTGGTTCTAGGAACCATCCTAAGCCGCCTTCTTCCCCAGGAGGTAGGAAATGTCCTACCAAACCTTCTTTCCTTAAGAAAAGAAGGTTTCACTCTTCCCTGCTTGGGTACATCGGGATGATGGGCAGGAGGACACCTCGTCTTGGTCTGAAGAATCTAAACTCTAACCAGTCTAAGCATACCCAGCAACCATAGGTTCCTAAAGGTTGCAACCTACAGTTAACCTCTTCTTAACAGAAGTTTGTTCACAGTTTTTTTCTTTAAAGCTCTACACATGGCTTCCTTTCTTCAGGATGTACTCAGCTGTCAGGATATTCTTGTCTATGGGTTACAGATTTCTCCTCTTCTTCCTTCCAAGAAGAGAAGTTAACTACTATCCCATGATAGTTTCTGTCCCAACATGAACATTTTCTTCTTCAGCTGACTCACCATATGGTAAGTCACCCTTCAGTTCCTGTTCTTCTACCCTCTCATCCCGGTTTTTTCCTGAATGAGTAGTACCATACTGTACACCTTCATTTCAGTGTAGAGTTTTTCTTTGACTAAATTCTCTGGACAGCTTATCAGACAGGGACAGGACCATTTCCTCTCCCTTTGTCTGTTCTCTCTGTGTTTCACAGGCAGATTCTCTCTGCTGTCTCCTTCAGTTGCTGTTCATGCAGGAGTTCCAGTGATTCATCTACTGGTACTTTCCCACAAGTTTCCAGTCTGTCTAGCCTTAGTAGTGGTTCCAAGATTGTCCTCATCTATCTTGGATAATCCTACTCACTTCAGGCTTCTCACATTATCTTCTTTCTGGCCATCTCCATTTCCTTGGATGTGGCAACACAGCTGACCTACAGTCAGTTTTATCTCCTAATTCTCCTGCATAATGCTCTCTGCAATCTTCAGAGAAGCTTTCTACTATGGGCACTTGCTAGAGAGCATTGAACTTTGTCTCTGATGGCTATTCTGTATAGTAGAAAAGGCTTATCAGTCATTTTCCATGACTGTGAGGGTTCTCCACACCCTCTTGTCTCCTGTTTTAATACAGGACATAAGCTTTTTCTGCGTGAATGTCCAAGGAGTTTCCCAATCCTGCAGGAATATGCTCTTTTTTCCTTACAGCTTGCCCTCCTGCTATCCTACTCCTCATGGACAGCACATATTCTACCAGTAACGCATGATACCCCTGTGTCCCTCCAGTGGGTCATCCTGGTATCTCCTTCTATGCGTTTTTCTGTCCATTTACCATGTCAGAGTTCTACAGAACTCACGACTTGCTCTCTACAGACTGATATTATCCTCTGGTTTTTCACGCAGCCATCCTGGTTATTTCACTGGATAGCATTCCTGCACCCTCTTAGCCCGGAGGAATAGATTTTCTATATATCTTTTCAAGTAGGTTCCACCTTCTTGTTATTAGATGAATCTTTCTCCTTCACATCTCTCATGTGAATGTTCTCATGGGGCTTAGTTGCAGACATGTATCTTCAGACTTACATATTCATGTATGTATATATCTCTATATATATTCTATACATACATATGTCTGTAAGCTGTGTGTGCATAGGTTATGCCCCTATATATATCTATATTTATATATATATATATCTATATCTATCTATCTATATATCTATATCTATATCTATATCTATATCTATATCTATATCTATATCTATATCTATATCTATATATATATATATATATATATATATATATATATATATATATATATCCCTCTATATATGTATCTATTGAGATGCTTTTTATAGGTAGATATGTATTACATACCATCTCCCTAACTGTCTATGCTATAAAGGTTTACCATCTTAGAGGTTCCAGACAGTGGACTGGCATATCTTCATACTGTCCCTCGGTATGTGGGGGCTGTTATGCACACAACCACTACTATGGTACTAACAGCTCCACTTTACTCTAGGTCTCGCTATCCCTGAAACTTCATCCTTCAATATCTTTCCTATCTCTCACCAGCTAGGAAAGACACCTGTAGATCTTCAGTAGTTCTGAGGTTTCAGCCTTCACATATCTGTCCTCCTTGGGAATGCGGGCTTTTTTCCATACCCCTTCTTCCCTCCAGGACTAAGCTACTTGTCCAAATCGGTCAGTCTTCCTCTTTTACTCCTCAATATTAATGACTCTGTCCCTAAAAGAGTTTTCAGCTTTTTTCCATAAAGCTTTCCACTGAAGACCTGCTGTTCTTATACTACCCCAGTTGACACCTGGGTCACCTGCCAATTCCAGATTTGGACCTTCACCCTCACTGCTGTGAGGTCACCTTGAGGATCCTCTACTGAATCTCCAGTAGACTCCATCACGCTATCTACTTCCTATAGTCCAGTAGGTAAGATCCATTTTATGATTGTTCATTAATTAATTTTAATGGTACTTATCATACATACCAAGGACTCCTCTCCTGTAGTCCTTAGCTTTGCTGTTTTTTCTTACAGCTCCTCTCCTTTCAACTCCTACCCACCATCCCTCATGGGATGCCAGAGATCCATGTGTGGGCACTGCAGTCCTGATCCAGGAACACGCATTTTATGGGATCTCCCCCTGGCATCTATAGTTAGGGAGTCCCCATATGTGAAGACTCATTCCTGCTTGTTCCTGTAGATAGCACAGTTACTTACCTGTAACAGGTGATCTCTGGGAACAGCAGGAATAAGTCTTCACAACCCACCCACCTCCCCTAGGAGTTGTATCTATCTCTCCTCTTTCTCTCCTTTTGTCTCAGCTATGAAACTCAACTGAGGAGAGGCAGTGGAAAAGGTGGGAAGGCAGTGCGCAGGCGTGAGGGATGCTCCCAAAAGCTTTCTGATTGGATGCTGGGGAGCATTCCCGTGCAGGCTCCATCGGTACCGACGTACCCATATGTGAAGACCATATGTGAAGACTTATTCCTGCTGTTCCCAGAGATCACGTGTTACAGGTAAGTAACTGTGCTTTCCTTGTAGCTCTCACATCAGCTCGCAGAGTTGGCGAGCTCCAGGCTCTGATGGCAGATCCTTTCTCCCCCCCCCCAACGAGGTTCTACAAGAACATGGTGATGCTCTGCACACACCCCAAGTTTCTGACTAATGTGGTGTCCTCATTCCACCTCAGTCAGGAGGTGGTGCTCCCCATCTTCTTTCCGAGGCCTCACATTGGCAGGGTGGAAACTGTTCTCCATACTCTTGATTGTAAAATGTTCCTGCCCTTCTGTCTGCAATTGACTTGGGGCTACCAAAAAACACCTCAACTCTTTGCATCCTATGACCCCAGTCATCTGGGGCTCTCAGTGACTAAGTGAACTCTGTTCGCTTGGGTGGCAGACCGCATTACCATCGCCTGTGAGCATGCGGGGATCTCACTGGACCAGAGGGTCATGGTGCACTGTGTCAGGGCTATGGCTATTTCTGTGGCAAATCTGCACTCTGTCCCTGTGATGGAAATCTGCTGGGCTGCCAACTGGTCTTCAGTCCATACCTTCATAGCTCACTATTGCCTGGAGAGAGAGTTGCGATGGGACCGCGCCTTCGGCCAGGCCATACTCCGTAATCTCTTCAGGGTATAGGCAACTCCTGCCCTCTGACCTTTCTGTGTTCAGGTTACCGGAGTGCTGGTTTGCCGCCAGACACTTGGGTCTTGCAAAAGTCCCTCAGTAAGGACTCAACTGCTGCTGCTCACGCTTTGCAGGTCGCTGTGGCATTTTTACAGGTTCTCAGTAGCCTGTAGCTGGGGAGTCCCATATGTGAGGACTGACTTCCTGCTTGTTCCCGGAGAAAGCATAATTACTCACCTGTAACAGGTGTTCTGTTGTGAGGAATCAGTCCTCACAACTCTCCCTCCTCCCCTTGGAGTTGCTTCTTTACCATGTGTTAATTTTTGCCATCTTAACTATGTCATGAGCATCTCCTAAAGGCTTCCTTTGAAATCTGGGGAGATGCTTTTGTGGAGGCTTTGTTGGTGCCAACGTCGCCCATATGTAAGGACTGATTCTTGCTGTCCCCAGAGAACACCTGTTACAGGTGAGTAACTATGCTTTTCTAACGCACGTGCGAAAAAACCCCCATTTTACTCAGATTTCCTTTTTTTGACACTCCCTAACTTTCTTCCCTTACACTGACGTCCTCATACCTCCCCTTCTTTTAACCCTGTCTCTACCTTTTCTATTTCCTCTCCCATCTTATCCTCCTCCCTTTCCTCAGCTCTCGAACGTCATGTTTTTCTTCCTCTGTCATCCCTCTCCTCTCTCAAAATAAATAAATAAATAAAATATCCTAATTTCCACTATTCTGTTTTTTCTCTGCCTCGCAGTCTCCTCCTCCTCCTCTCCTGTGGTGACATTTATCCTAACCCTGGCACCCCTAGATTATTTTCTCACTCCCACTCCTCTGTCTACCACTTAAATCTCATCCGTATTCCTCTCCTTTCCCCCTCCTCTCTCCCTTTCCCTTGTGTATTATGGAATGCTCATTTCCTTTACTTCCTTTTTACTTATGATCTCTTCACTTCTAACTCTTTCCATCTGTTAGCTCTCACAGAAATTTGGCTATATCCTGATGACTCTGCTTCAGTTGCTGCCCTCTGTCATGGTGGCTACCAATTTTCCTGTACTCCTTGTGTGACTGGCCATGGTGGTGGTGTTTGGGTTTTTGCTTTCTCCTCCTACCTCCTCCTCACTCCTTTTTAAGTCCATTCCATCTGCCTTTTGAATCCCTTATCTCACTGTAGCTGTTATCTGTAGACCTCCTGATAAATCCACCTCTGCCTTTCTCTCTGACTTTGACTCTTGGCTTTCCCTATTTCTTGATTATTCTTCCCTTTCCAGTTCATACTGCTAGACCAGTCCAGACAAACGGGTTATGCACCCCTGCCAGCAGATCTTGGAGACAGAGAATTCTACCAGAGCTCTGATAGGCTGGAGCCTGGTGATATAATCCTACCCCTAGGGGTCTCCCTCAGTTTTTCTCTGTCTCCAGCAGATCTGGATGCTTTTTTTTTTTTTGCTCCTTCAAAAAAATTTAAGATGCTTTATTTCTTTGTGATTTCTTTGGGAGAGATTATACCCTGTAGTTGCCAGTGTACTTATCTGGGCACCAGGATGAATTCCAGCTGAGCTCCTGTGTCCTGTGGGTCACAGTAGAGCTCGCTGATGTGCAGACTTCCCAGCACTAGTCAAGAAGACTATTTAGCTGGATGGTAAGCCTCCTAAAATCCAGTCTCTGGGGCTGATTTTAGTGGTGAGGCAGCTGGCAGTGCTCTCAGCAGCGGTCCGTGGATTCTCTGCACTTTCGGTACTGTGAGTACAAAACCTGTCTTTCTCCCACTGCTGTCTGCAACTCTGTGGTGACTGGATTTATTTTTCTTGATTTTTCAGCGATTTTAGGCATTTCTCTCATACCTGCAACCCCCCCACCTTGTCATTTGACTTTTTAAGTTAATTCCTTAGCTTTTGGGGGTTTTAATTCAGTCTTTTTGAGCTTTACTTTTGCTGGCGGCCATTTTGAATAGCTAATGAGCCCTGGTTTTTGGCGGGAAGCCAGATTCCTTCTCTCTTTGCTGGCTTCTAGCACCAAAAAAAAAAAACCAATAAAATTGCTGTTTAAATTTTTCCACAACACTGGCTAGCTGTGAGTTGTGTGTGGGGTTCCTTTTTTCTCTGCCTATGTATTAACATAATGAATAAAAAGTACGGAAGGCATGATTAGAGAACCGGATGCAATTCAGAGCCACAGTACAATGCTAAGACACTGACCACTGGTGCAGGGCTCATGGGTTCCATCCCCCACTGTGCCCAACAAAGAAGGCTGGCTGAGGCATTGCATAGTATGGGGAATATTGTTAAATGCCTGTTCCTCCGGGGCAGAGTTATTTTTTTTTAGTTCTCCCTATGCCTTATTCAGGTCTACGCTGCATAAGCTGTCAGAAGACACACAGGGACCTCAGAAATCAACTGTGCTCTTCCCCCAGCGTCTTGATTCCCCAGATCAACTTGGGATCTCCTGAGCCTGGCTTCAGTGGAGCTCTCCATTGGCTTTACGCTGCGCTGAGTCTTTGCCACGGACATCCCCGGGAAGTTCAGGTTTCAATACCTGAAAGGAAACTGTGAGTAGCCTGTTTTTTTCTCACTTACCTCAGCTACTGCTCCCGGACCGGCTGCCTCTGAGTTTTTGAAGTTTCTACTTTAAAATTTTTAATCCACAAACTGCAGCCGGGTTACTTTGTACGTCTTACTGGAATATTGTACCTGTCTTTTTCAATATATCATTTGATTGGAATTTTAAGTCAGTGTTTTGGATCCTGACTGTTTTGGGCTCTACCTAATTAAACATACTCACTGTCATCTTCCATACGGCTGGGTTTGAGCTTCTACATCCCTCCCCAGAAACACCTTTCAGCCCCTACCATGGAGGGTGTAAGTGGCTGCGGAGGAATCAAACTCTAATTTCCCTACTTTCAGTCACTGTAATGGCCTTACCCTGACTTTGAAAGTTTCTCTGTACCAGCACAGTGAATGACTGACAGTTCCCTTCTCAGCTCAGTGAATACCTGACAGTTTTTCTGTGCCAGCGGCCATTTTGTTTTTCTCTTCATTGTTTCTTTTTGGAGGGAACGGCTCTAGACAGCAGTTTCCACACATTTAAACATGCTGTGGAGGCACAGAGAGTTTCAAAATCCTTTTCTTTGAAGAGTCTTCGGTTTCCCTGAGCCTACCTTGATTTTTGTTTTAAATGCAAAAAAAAAAACAAAACGGAAAAAGAGAGGAAAGGTGGTTTAAGTCTCTACAATGCTTGTTTCTCTGGCTGTATTATATGTAATAAGTAATCAGCCGAATGGGGAATTAAGAGATTGCTTGTGTTCCACCTGCACGCTGCATCCCGGAGACTCTTTCCCCATTCCCACTGCGCTGCTAGATGGGTTCATCAGCACCTTATCTCCTCCCTCCTCAGAGCCCCTGCTGCAGGATCTTCCTGCAGGAAACGATTCAGTCAGCTCCCATGTCGCTTCCCCAGCCGCTGGAGGCCACAGCAGCCTTGACTGACAGTGCCTTCCTCACACTCTTCCATCTGGCATGACGCCTGTGACTTTTGGAGTCTTTTGGAATATCTCCTACACCTGCCCAGTAGCAGGCAAGCATATGGTGTGGTCTCGCAAGTGGTCCCATAAGTCCTCAGACCTTAGAGCAGTACGTCCTCCTTGGAGCGTTGCATGTGCCTTGCGGGGTACTATGGATATTCAAGAAGACTTTAAATCTTCGGAGGTCAGCCCTGACTCGTTGGAGTACGGAGATGGGGAATATTCTCCGTCTGTTTTCTTCGCTGACGGTTCTCAGCCTTTTTCGGAAAGAGGAGTTGCCGGCTCTAATCACACAGGTGATGGAGTCGCTCCCCCTGGCCGACACGCCTGATCCTCTGGATTCTCAAATCCGGTTGCAGCCGGATCCCATTTTCCAGGGCATTCGTACGGCATGCGGTATTGGTCAGTTATACCCTTGGTCTCCCTTTCACTTGGACCGTTGGCTGACATACCCGACAGTTGATGCATTCTGACCAGGGTCATCAGGCATACCACACTTCCGGTTGAGGGCAGAGTGGCGCTCCGCGACCAGCAAGACCTAAAGAGTTGGGAGGCTGCTGAAGACGGGTTTTACTTCGCCCGCTATTTCCTTCTTGCAGGGGTGTGCAGAGGTCTAGCAGCTCGGGCCTCCCTTCGCTGGATTCAGCAGCTTCCAGGTGTTCCCGAGTTGGTTCATTTTGAATCCATCGCTGCATTCCGGGCAGAGGCATTCTGTGATCTCTTGCGGCTCAGCTTGCTTCCTAGCACCGGTGTCGGTAGCTCGGAGATGGCTCAGCCTGCGGCAATGGGCAGCGGATGTTGCTTCATTTCCAGGCTCTAGCGTTTAGATGCCATTCGTCCCGGTCCACCGTTGGAAGGAGGATTGGGCCGTTACTCTGTCTATTTTGGGATGCTTCAGGTCCTGGATTTTCTAGGGGCTGGGTGCGACACTCGTCGGGGGCGGGTGTTTCTACCTCAGGAACGTTTTCAGAAGATCTCTCTTCAGCTCCGCCGCTGCTTGGATGAAGCGGCACCTCGGCCTTGGGGGCTACCTTCAACTCTTGGGGTCCTTGGCAGCTACGATAGCCCTCGTTCTGTGGGCGGAAGCGCACATGCGCTGCTTGCCAACGGCGCTTCTATCTCGTTGGTCGCCGGTGTCAGACAGTTATCTAATCCGGTTACCTTTGCTTCTGCCGGTGCACCGCAGCCTCCGCTGGTGGCTTCAGGCACACAATCTTCTACGGGGGGTCCCTCTGGAGTCTCTGCGCTGGATCTTGGTGATGCCAGTCGCCGACCTCTCCGGTTGGGGAGCGCCTTGCGGCTTGGCCTTGGCGCAGGGGAGTTGGTCACCTCGCGCAGCCCAAGGGTGTATCAATCGTCTCGAGACGCGGAAAGTGCGCTTCGCCCTTCTTCAGTTTCAGCCTCTTCTGCAGCGGCGTGCGGTTCGGTTCCTGTCCGACGCCACGATGGTTGCTTACCTAAGCCGCCTAGGCGGCACGCAATGTCCGGATGTCTCACAGGAGAGGCGTTTGCTCCTCCCGTGGGCGGAGGAACATCTTCAGGCTATCGGCGCAGCACATCGCAGGCGTGAACAATGTGTAAGCCAATTTTCTCAGCCGGCACTCTCTGGAGCCCGGGGGCTGGGCTCTGCAGCCGGATGCGTTCCGGTCCATTGTTCACCTGTGGGCACTGCCGACCATGGATCTAATGGCTACGGCGCAGACTGCCAAGGCTTCGCTGTACTTCGGCCATTGGAGGGACGAGGGAGCGCACGGCATAGATGCCCTCTCTCAACTGTGGCTGGCTCATCTTCTCCTGTGTGTTTTCCCTCCCTGATCCGTGATATGCATAGTTCTCCGGCGGATCCGAGACCGTCGCGGCCCTGTACTCCTGCTGGCTCCGAATTGGGCTCGCGGACCATGGTATGCGGATCTCTTCCGTCTGTCTGGGGCGTGGCTGCTCCGCCTCGAGGCGTTTCTCGGCCTTCTGATTCACGGACCGGTGGAGATGGAAGACCTGGCTCCTTACTCGCTTTCGGCCTGGCTATTAACCGCCGCCGGTTTGCTTGCTACGGCTCTTCGCCTAGCCTGGTCGTGGCGCTTCTCACGCTGCGGCGGTCTTCCACGACGCTGACTTACGCTCGGGTTTGGCGTCTCTTGATGGTTAGTGTTCGCGAAATAACCTCACACCCTGGCGTTGCGGTGTTCTGGACATCTGTCCTTTTTACAGGCCGGAGTGGATAAGGGATTAGCATTCAATTCCTTGCGAGTAC
This sequence comes from Ichthyophis bannanicus, assembly GCA_033557465.1. Taxonomy (NCBI): domain Eukaryota; kingdom Metazoa; phylum Chordata; class Amphibia; order Gymnophiona; family Ichthyophiidae; genus Ichthyophis; species Ichthyophis bannanicus. The sequence continues at coordinate 246,782,366 of CM066042.1, forward strand.
AAATGGTCGCTTTAACTTGTTTTTGGGGTCCTATACCGGGGCGATCGATAGCTTCGTATTCGGACGTGTCTCGGTTTCTCCGTGGAGTTGGGCCTTCCGGCCTCCTCTGCGTTTGCCTGTGCCGGCGTGGGCTCTCGTGCTTGTCCTCTGTGCCCTCGTTGCTCCTCCCTTTGAGCCTCTGAGGGCCTGTTCTCTTCTAGATTGGACTCTGAAGGCAGTCTTCTTGGTGGCCATAGCTTCGGCACGCCGTGTATCTGAGCTCCAGGCTCTCTGTGTCGAGATCCCTATCTCTCGTTTTCCTCCGAAGGCGTTTCTCTGAGAACTGTCCCTTCCTTTGTTGCCCAAAGTGCTGACGCCGTTCGCTGTTGACCAGCCTCTTTCCTGTCCGTCTTTTCCAAAGACGCAGTGTGACAGTGGTCGGTCTCCATTGCGGGCGGTGGACCTTAAGGTTCTTTTTCGGTATCTGGGGGTTGCCAGACCCTTCCATATGACTGTTCCTCTTTTGTCTTGTTCGCGGGTTCTCGTCGGGGATCCGGAGCCTCCGAATCTACCATTTCTAGATGGGTTACGGAGGCCATTGAGGCGGCGTACCTTCTTCAGGGAGAACAAGCTCCACCGGGACTCCGTGCTCTCTTCTCTCGGGCGCAAGCAACTTTGTAGGCCGGGAGGTCTCATGTAGTTCCTCTCGATATTCGCCGGGCGGCGACTTGGTCGTCGCTGTCCACCTTTGTCGGTCATTATAGGTTGGACGTTCATGCCCGTCAGGAAGTCCGTTTTGGAGTTGCTGAGCTGTCGGCGGCCTTGCCCCCCCTTGAAAGCAGGTAGCTTGGGTACTGCCCGTTTGTCTGGACTGGTCTAGCAGTATGAACTGGAAGGAGAAATTTCACTTACCGTTAATTTCCTTTCCTGGAATACTGCTAGACCAGTCCAGGGCCCGCCCTGCTGTTGGTTGGAGAGCCGCTGATGCGGTGCAGCCGCCGACCGCGGTTCTTCTCTTTGCCGGTATGCCTCGCCCTGGGCAGTCCATGGGTTCGTAGGTGGATACTGTTTTCAGCTCTAGGGAGTTCTTCGGCTCCCTTGTATATAGTTCACTTGGGACCCTCTGGGGTGATGTTACAGTTCATGTTGCATTAGCTTGTGGACGTAACTGAGGGAGACCCCTAGGGTAGGATTATATTACCAGGCTCCAGCCTATCAGAGCTCTGGTAGAATTCTCTGTCTCCAAGATCTGCTGGCAGGGGTGCATAACCCGTTTGTCTGGACTGGTCTAGCAGTATTCCAGGAAAGGAAATTAACGGTAAGTGAAATTTCTCCTTCCCTTATTCTTGGTGATTTTAATATTCATATCGATAACCCTTATGACCCCTATGCTTCTAAACTCCTTTCCCTTACCTTCTCGTTCAACCTCCAACTTTGCTGTGCTGCTCCCACTCATCAGCACGGTCACTACCTTGACCTGGTTTTCTTCTCTGTCTACCCTGCAATTTCGATACCTCAGTTCTTCCCCCTATCTGATTTATCACCTCCTATCCTTCACCCTTCATCACTCCCCACCTCAGTCTTGCTCAGTCTCCTCCTAGGAATCTTCATGCTGTTGATCCTTTAGCTCTCTCTACTATTGTCTCCTCTCTTTAAGCCTCTTCCTTGTCTAAATCTGTTGTTGAGGCTATAGTTTATTATAATCTTGCCCTCTCTTCTGCTTTAGATACTCTTGCTCCTCCTATCGCACATCCTGTAAGATGCACAGAACCTTGACTCTGGTTATCTTCAAATACCTGCTATCTACGCTCCTGTGCCTGCTCAGCTGAATGCATTTGGCTCAAATTCTGCTCCCTCTCTGACTTCACTTTAAATTCATGCTTACTTTACGTCACTCCAGTCCAGTCCCTGAATTTCTGGGATTACAGGTTCTCCTGCAGCTTGGAGACTGAATAATCACACAGTTGTGATGTCATCACTATAACTTCCTAAGGGACCGCCTCCTGGCTTCAGTTTATTCAGTCTCCAAGCAGCAGAAGGTTATAAGAGCCTAGATCTGGGCTCTAAATAGAGGGACAATTAAGTCTTTTATTTCTCTTATTTCTTTAAAATTAAATTTAGTTTGCTTAAAAACAAAATATTATTGAAACTGTTCTGTAGCTTTAAGAGCTAGCTCGTGCCCTCCCTCTCTCTATTGGGAGGAGTTTACTCGACCACTGAAGAAATCGCGGTGTCTGAGAGGATATTTTAAGGCTCCTGATCCTACTTTCATTAGGAGAGGAGCGTTTGAAGGATATAAGGCGTCTTTACTGGTGACACGTTGATGAGGTAAAGTTTTGCCTTTTGGAGGAATTTCGTTCTCTGCGGAGAGCAATTTAAAACCGCCGTTTTTATTTTGTACATCGCGGCAGCCCCGGAGGTGCAGAAAAAGCAATTTAAACATTTTTTGTATTAAAACGCAGCAATTATAGAGATTTGAGTGCTGCGAAGGTTAAAGCGGCGGTTTAGAGTTTTCAAGACAGTGTTGTTAAGGCGCGTGCATGAGACGCGTTTAACGACGAAGGCACAGTAAAACGAGGGCATAGAAAAGAGATGATATAAAGTGTTTTCTTTTAGCGTTTTTATTAATTTTTGTAATATTAGGTGGTTGCTAAGCCGATTTATTAGTATTTATTTTAAAAAAAAAGTGTAAAGAGGAAATAGTATTAATATCTGTGCAACTTTATTATAAAATGCCTACAAAACCACAGTGTTTAGTGTGTGGTACTAGGAAAGGCATATCTATTGAATCGTGAGTTTGCAAGTCTTGTGTCCAGGAGAATGCAAATCTTCAGAATGTTGTTTTAGATGCCACTGTGGAGGGAGAGAGATGTTGATTCTCCTCCGTAGCTTTTGCCTGAGCCTGTTCCAGGTCCTTCTTCCAGACCAGATGTGCCTGTAGCTCTTTCTGCAGGTATAGCAACTCTTTCTTCAAGTATAGCAGCATTATTTTCAAAGGAATTTGTTTCGCTACTTCAGAAAACTTTTAGAGATGATAATAAGCTTCCTGAATTGCCTCTGGTATCTAATCTCGGGGAAAAACGTTTGACTGATCCTTTCAAGATGGATGAAGCTACACTACCTGCTAAAAGGTCTAGGGTAGCAAAGAATTTTTCAATATCCATCTCAAGAAATACATTCAGATCTGGATGATGATATTGAAGACAAGTTAGAAGAGGGAGAACTGGTAGATCAGGAGGACCAGTCCAGAATTGTACGTGTTTTTCGTAGAGAAGAGTTACCTGCATTAATTGCGGAAACTCTTAAAACTTTGAATATATCAGAGCCTGAGGAAAATTTAGATTTAGAGGATCCTTTGTTACAAGCGTTCAGGAAAATGCAGAAAGCCTTTCCAGTTCATAGAGTGGTAAAGGAAATGATTCAGCAAAAGTGGAATGTTCCTGAGGCGGCATTAAGAGGATCTAGAATTATGTCTCGCTTATATCCTTTACAAGAGAAGGATTGCGAATTATTTATTACATCTAAAATTGATGCAGCGGTTTCGGCAGTTACTAAGAGGACTACTATTCCAATAGAGAGCGGTGCAGCCTTTAAGGATAGTTACGATAGGAAATTAGACACGCTGTTGAAACAGATATTTGATATAAATGCATTGTCCAGGCATCAATTTGTGGAGCATGGGTGGCTAGAGCATGTTTGCGATGGTCACAAGGATTACATACTGACATAGAGGGAACCTCTTCAGAAGACTTTTCTAAATTAGAGACTGGAGCGGCTTATTTAGCTGACATTCATTATGATCTTATTAGAGCATTGTCAAAAGGTATGGGCTCAGTGGTCGCGGCTAGAAGACATGTGTGGCTGCGTACCTGGGCTGCAGATACTTCTTCAAAGGCAAGACTTTCTAAGCTTCCATTTAGGGGTAAGCTTCTCTTTTGAGAAGATTTGGAAAAGTTAGTAAAGGATTTGGGAGATTGTAAGGGTGGCAAGCTCCCTGAAGATAGACAAAGGCTAGGATGCACGGTTCAAACCTATAGAGGTCAGTATAGGGACTTTCGTCGTTTCCGTTCTCTTCGTTTTGGTCAAATGCAAAGAGGACATCAGTATATAGGAGTCGAGGATTTCGAGGTTTTCGTGGCGCAGGAAGAGGTTTTACAGCCCCTTCTTCCACTGCTAACCCAAGAAAAGCACAATGAGATGAGGAATACCCAGGCGGATTTTATTCCCGTAGGAGGCAGACTCCGCAAATTTTATTCCGCCTGGGTTCAAATCACATCAGATCAATGGGTGTTGGAGATAATAAAAAAAAGGATATGCTCTGGAATTTCAGCGTCCGCTAGTCGATCTGTTTGTTCAATCTCCTTGCAGGGCGCGCGTCAAGCGTGCTGCAATACGCCAGACCTTGCAAAAACTTTTCGAATTGGAAGCAATTGTACCGGTGCTGTTAAATCAACAAGGTTACGGTCGATACTCAATATATTTTCTAGTTCCGAAAAAGGAGGGTTCCTTCCGACCGGTATTGGATCTTCGGGGAGTGAATCGTTATCTTCGAGTAGCTCATTTTCGTATGGAAACGTTAAAATCAGTGATAATGGCGGTAAGAAAAGGGGAATTTCTTATGTCTTTGGATTTGACAGAGGCCTATCTTCATATTCCAATTCGTCAAGAACATCAAAGGTATTTAAGATTTGTGGTACCAATGGGCCATTTTCAATTTCAGGCGTTACCGTTCGGGTTAGCAACAGCTCCAAGAACGTTTACAAAGGTGATGATAGTGGTAGCAGCAGCATTGAGAAAAGAAGGAATACTAGTTCATCCTTATCTAGACGATTGGTTGATACGGGCAAAGTCAGAGGAGGAAAGCAGGTTAGCAACAAAGAGTGGTGGAATTTTTACAGAGCCTAGGTTGGGTGGTGAATATGAGAAAAAGCAAATTGGTACCATCTCAAAATCTAGAACATTTGGGCGCTCGATTCGATACGAAGACAGGCAGAGTTTTCTTGCCTCACTCTCGAGTGATAGCACTCATAGATCTAGTACAACAGTTTTTGACCAAAAAAGATCCCACAGCATGGCATTATCTCCAGTTGCTAGGGACCATGGCAGCAACCTTGGAACTAGTGCCGTGGGCGAGGGCTCATATGCGTCCATTACAGAGAGCTTTATTAAGGAGGTGGTCGCATCAAAAGAGTCCGATGTCAGAGATATTACCCTGTCTTCCGGAAACCCGTCAAGCTCTACATTGGTGGTTAAAACCGGAAGTATTACAGATAGGAATGCAGTTGGAGTCCCAATTTGGATTCAGCTTACGACAGATGCCAGTCTAAGGGCTGGGGAGCACATTGCGAAAGATAGTTTTTTCAAGGTCAGTGGTCCAAACAAGAGAGAACGTGGTCAATAAACAGATTAGAGTTGAGAGCGGTGACTTTAGCGCTTCAAGCGTTTCAAAGTCTCATTCAGAGGAAAGCTGTTCGTGTCCTATCAGACAACGCAACTACGGTGGCTTACATCAATCGTCAAGGAGGCACAAGCAGTGTGGCTCTGGAAGAAGAGGCGGAAAGCTTATTCCTCTGGGCCGAGGAAAACTTGAAGGCGTTGTCGGCAAGCCATGTTGCGGGGATAACCAATTTGCAGGCCGTTTTTTTTTTTTTTTTTTTGTAGTCGAGTGAAGGTAGATCCAGGAGAGTGGAGTCTGCATCCCCAAGTGTTTCAGTTAATAGTAAAGCGATGGGGAAATCCGATAATGGATCTCATGGCAACATTCCTGTCTGTAAAAGGTCGATCGTTTTTTCAGTCTAAGGCGGGAAAGGATGTTAGAAGGTCTGGATGCGCTAGTTTAGAATTGGCCGGAAGGACAGCTGTTGTATGTGTTTCCTCCGTGGGTGTTGATAGGTCAAGTTCTTCAACGAGTGGAAAGTCACAAAGGAATAGTGATATTAATAGCTTCAGATTGGCCGAGACGCCCATGGTATGTGGATCTCATGAGGTTATTAATAGACCGTCCTTAGCGTTTGCCGCTAAGAGAGGATCTTCTGAGTCAAGGGCCTTTACAAATGCCTCATGTGGATCGATTCTTGCTTACGGCTTGGCTCTTGAAAGGGCGAGATTAAGAAACAGAGGTTACTCTTCAGCAGTTATTTCCACCTTGTTAAAATCGAGAAAGAGATCATCTACTTTAGCGTATATTCGCACATGGAGAATATTTGAAGAGTGGTGTGAGGACAAGTCGATTGAAGCATTAAGAGCTTCCATTTCTCAAATTCTTTCTTTTTTGCAGGAAGGATTTGATAAAGGATTAGCTCCATCGTCTTTAAAGGTGCAGCTGGCAAGTTTAGCTTGCTATAGAGGTAAGATAAAGGGAGAGTCGATTGGGACACACCCGGATGTAAAACGATTTTTGAGAGCAGTTACATTATTAATACCACCATGTAGACCTCGAATTCCATCTTGGAACCTCCATTTAGTTTTGGAGGCTCTAGTAAAAGAACCATTTGAACCATTGTCTCGAGCATCTTTAAAAGATCTTTCGCTCAAAGTATTGTTTTTGGTGGCTATTGCATAGGCTAGAAGAATTTCGGAATTACAAGCGTTATCCTGTAGAAAACCCTTTCTGGCATTTTCTAAAGAGAAAGTAGTTTTGAGACCAGTGCCTTCTTTCTTACCAAAAGTAGTATCTGTTGCCCTTATGGAACAAAAAGCAAATTATTGGCTCACCAATTCCCGAATGTTGAAGTACCAGAGTATGTTATGTGAAAACCCACAGATACAACTTGAAGTGAGCCATGCCTTGAACCCAGCCACCTTGATACCCATCAGTGAAGAACTCCCAGAACATGACTGTATCGAAGTCATGGAAACTGTGTTCTCCAGTCGACCTGACTTAACAGATGTGCCCATAGACAATCCCGACCAGATCTATTATGTTGATGGGAGCAGTCTCATCCTTGATGGACGACGCTGTGCCGGATATGCAGTCGTCACTCAACATGAAGTAGTTGAATCATCAGCTCTAGCCTCAGGCACATCAGCCCAGAAAGCCGAATTGATAGCACTCACCAGAGCATTGTTGTTAGGAGAAAAACTTGTGCTAAATGTATATACAGATTCCAAATATGCCTTCACCACCTTACATGCCCATGGAGCTCTCTATAAAGAAAGAGGACTCATCACATCCGGAGGAAAATCAGTCAAATATGGTCCCGAGATATTGATGTTACTTGATGCCGTTTGGGCCCCAACACGTGTAGCTGTCATGCATTGCAGAGGACATCAAGCAGGAAAAGGAGAAGTTGCCCGAGGAAATAGATTTGCAGATGCCTCAGCACGACAAGCAGCTATGACAGGACAAATTGCCCCACAAGCCATGCCAATGCAAGCAGCATTGTTTCCAGTACCCTTGAATCTATGGACCCCACGATATACCACCAAAGAATTGGATTACTATTGTGACAAAGAAAATGGAGTATTGAAAGATGGATGGATTGAGCTGCCACCAGAAGAGGGCAGTCAACCTCCAGGACGAATAGTAATTCCAGAACTGTTAGGACCATCCTTTGTCAAAGCTTTCCACGAAGCCACCCACTATGGGAAGAGTGCTATGGAGAAAGCACTCAGACCACATTTCTACATCCCTCTGATGACAACCATATCAGCCTCAGTAGCACGTCAATGTGTAACTTGTGCCAAAAATAATGCCAAGCAAGGCCTTATTACAGCACCCCGAGTTCAGTCAGGAGGTGTCACCCCCATGCACAACCTCCAAGTTGATTTTACCGAAATGCCAAAAGCCAATGGATACCATTATCTACTAGTATTAGTTTGTACTTTCTCTGGGTGGGTAGAAGCCTTCCCAACCAGAACGGAGAAAGCCCGAGAAGTTACCAAAGTCTTAATGAGAGAGATTGTCCCCAGATTTGGAATCCCAGCAGTAATAGGGTCAGACAATGGACCCTCATTTGTCTCCCAAGTTACTCAGCAGTTAGCCAAAGCTTTGCAGATACAGTGGAAACTCCACACTGCATACAGGCCCCAGAGTTCAGGGAAAGTTGAGCGAATGAATCGTACGTTGAAAGCCCAAATGTCTAAGCTTTGTCAGGAGACACACTTGAAATGGCCCCAAGTGCTCCCCATAGCTTTACTCAGAATACGCTCAGCCCCTGTAAAGTCAACAGGATTTTCCCCTTTTGAAGTTTTGTATGGTAAACCCCCACCCGGTACTGATAAGTTTCTCCAATTATGTCCCTTCTGTGGGCATGACACCTGCCTGCCCCCCTTCTAGTCCCAATTACAATGGTCAGTTCATCAACTTGTTACTTTCACACTCTCAAGGTTATGGGACCAATTTGTGCGTGCAGAAGAGCAAGGTTCTGTAACTCATCTGTCAGCACTCCTCATTATTTCTTTGCAGATGTACTTTTTCTTATCAGTAACTTTCAAACATGTCTTTTCTGTATTTTTCCATTTCTTAGTTCTGCAGTTCTGCTTACCTAAGCTAATTCAATACTTCTACTGAGTTCTATCTTACAATAGCAGCATATTGGGGGATGTGCAATCCTTTATGCCTCTCCACAGGCCTCATTTACAGGTCAAGCTAGCCATGCTGGCCTGCCTATGTCAGACACCGTGGGTCACAGGCCTGCACCTGCCACATTCCCCCCTTTGATTAATCTCACCCTATTACTCAATAAGGTGTGAGAATTAAATCACTTTTAGAAGAATCACATCATGATTGAAGGATTTCTACTAGGACTAGCTTTGTATAAAGCCATTATTTTAGTTGCGGTCTTCCGCTCTACTGTGGTATCAATAGCACTATGAATGGAACGCATACAACATGGGATTAAACATGGTAATAAGAAGATAACAGCAACAAGGATTAGTACTAAAACAATGAAAGTCTTAAATCCTCCCAGCCAAGAGAAAAGGTTAGCAAACCAGTTAGGAAATTTCAATGCGTGCCAAGTCTGTACTGGCACATAAGCATGTCTTTGCATATCTTTAGCAATTTCTTCAACTACTTGACCTTTATCATCTATTTTCAAACAGCAATTAGTTAAATTCAGTTTACCACATACTCCTCCTTCAGCTGCTAGCAAATAATCAAGTGCTAAGCGATTCTGGTATATGGCAGTGCGCATCTGAGTACTTTGTCTAGCTAAGAGCGTGAGAGCATGACTAGTTTCATTAGTTATTATTTCAACTACTGCTTGTAAGCGGATAATACGATTAATCATATAAATTGGGGTACGATAACCATACATACCATCATCATTCCAAGTGGCGGGTCCATAATACTGAATAATTCTTTCTGGTGGCCAATCATCACCCTGCCACTTTTCCCATTTGCCTATCTGTAAGGCTTCTCTTTTCTGTCTTGATGCTCTTTTGTGTTTGTGGGTAGTATATACAGGGTATCCTAATTGTTCTCCATGTTCAGTGTTCAACAGGAAGAAAGAAGGTCTGATGGTTCCTAAGACACATACTCCTCCCCAGTGTGGCGGGAGTTGGGCATATGCTCGGTTTCCACAGATCCAATATAGGCCAGGTGGGGCTTGCCAGGCTTGGACTTTGGCAAGGTTAGTCCATAGACCTGCAAGTTCAGGAAATCTAGCTAATGGGTTAGGAGGTTCAGGATGTCTGATTCCTGACCACCATGCTGTCTTTTTGGTCGTGGCATTATAGTATTTCTGGCTAAGACAGACCAGCTGTCCTACCTTTTGGGTGAACTGGGGTCCAGTTCTGGCATAGCAAAGACGTCCAACGATTGAGTGCGCTAACACCCATTCACTGGTAGTCTTGTGTAATTCAGTTTGGTTGTAAATCATAGAATAATTCAATTCTTGGGCTTCCCAGGGCCATTGGTCTCCCATTTGGGTTCCGCCACAGAAATAACAATCTGTGATCTTAAGACTAGATACTACTGCTCCGGCTAATTCTAGAAACAAATTCTGTGAAGGGTGAGGGATCTCAAACTTATTTACATGCATAGCTTCATAAAAGGTATTATGAATATGATATTTAGATGACTTGTGGGCTTGGGTATTCAATCTGATATACACAATGGTCCCTGGATCTATTGCTCCTCCAGCAATACGTAAACCAAACTTATATCCTTGTTTCCATGCATGGGGATTATGTACACGCAAATGTAAGGGGTTGCAAGCATCTTTCTGACATTTATCATTTGTGGTTGGCTTGGTTAGAGTAGTCATCCGCTTATCTATTTTCTCATTAGTTATACCGGTGTTCCAGGTAGCATAAAAAACACATCCCCAATACGGGCAATAGTAATCTGCCGCTGTAGCAGTACTATACCCTGATCCTGTTTTACCTGTACACTTCCACCAATTTGTGGCACCTTCTGGACACATATACTTATGGTCATTTCGATACGCTTTCTCCCATGTACCACAGGTGGACTGACTATCTCTATTAATAGCATTACATGCATCAAAATTCAAAACAGCAGGTTTAGTAATGTCCTTAAGTGGTGGTGTAGCAGCTAATATAGGTCCATCTGCATCCTTCCATCTTATTTCCAACGTGTAATAGGATGGATTCTGATGCGGATTATAGCATGCTTTGATTTTGCCATGAGTGCAAACATTTAGTTCAGTGGTGTTGTAGATACACCGAGTTATTGTTCCCTTGCAGGTATAGTAAGAATGGTAAAGCAAAGTCTGAGTTACTTTCAGTCCAGTTCTAGTAGAGGTAATGCAAGCAGTGCATGGAGGTAAAGCATAAGTCTGTTCAAAACCTCCAAAGAAGGCAACCAAGGTAAAGCAAAAACAAAGATACATGTTGATGTTGATTGGAGTTCTTCTGAATCCTCAGCTTGCTGATCTTGATCACGACGATCTGTTATTCTTCGTCCCGTTTGCTAATGAAGCAATTTAACGGGTGCTGAGTGTTGATTGAAGATCCTCAAGATGTCCAGCACACATTAACCAACTTAGCAATTCAGTTGGCTTGTGAAGTCTGGCTTAGTTAATGTAGTCTCAAAGTAGTGTGTCAAATCACACACAAGTTGGGTTCGTTGAAACAAAACTGTTGCTGCATGGAAAACAGCAATCCTCTTCGAAAGACTTGGCTACTGCAAAGCACTTGTAATGAAGTGTCTATGCTGCTGGTTGCCGTCTCAGAGTAACTCGCAAGGGTACATCAGGGTGCTGCTCTGCTGTCCACTGCTCTGGTTCAGGGTCGGCGGCGGGCTTGACTCTGCTGTGGTGGATCCAGGCGTCGATCTCGGCTACCTTTACTGCAGTTGGGGTAGACAGGATGACGGTGTACGGTCCCTTCCAATGGGGTTCCAACGGTATCTTCTTCCAATCTTTGATCCACACCGAAGTTCCAGGCTGGTAGGGATGCAAGGGTTCCGTCAAGTTGATAGGCAACTGGTCTTGGATCCACGTATGGAGAGTCTGCAGAACAAAACTAAGAGCTAGGAGTTCTTGTCTGGTTACTTCTGAACCAATCTGGGCTAAACTTCCTTTGACTCCCTGCACTATTGGTGGGGGTTTACCATACAAAACTTCAAAAGGGGAAAATCCTGTTGACTTTACAGGGGCTGAGCGTATTCTGAGTAAAGCTATGGGGAGCACTTGGGGCCATTTCAAGTGTGTCTCCTGACAAAGCTTAGACATTTGGGCTTTCAACGTACGATTCATTCGCTCAACTTTCCCTGAACTCTGGGGCCTGTATGCAGTGTGGAGTTTCCACTGCATCTGCAAAGCTTTGGCTAACTGCTGAGTAACTTGGGAGACAAATGAGGGTCCATTGTCTGACCCTATTACTGCTGGGATTCCAAATCTGGGGACAATCTCTCTCATTAAGACTTTGGTAACTTCTCGGGCTTTCTCCGTTCTGGTTGGGAAGGCTTCTACCCACCCAGAGAAAGTACAAACTAATACTAGTAGATAATGGTATCCATTGGCTTTTGGCATTTCGGTAAAATCAACTTGGAGGTTGTGCATGGGGGTGACACCTCCTGACTGAACTCGGGGTGCTGTAATAAGGCCTTGCTTGGCATTATTTTTGGCACAAGTTACACATTGACGTGCTACTGAGGCTGATATGGTTGTCATCAGAGGGATGTAGAAATGTGGTCTGAGTGCTTTCTCCATAGCACTCTTCCCATAGTGGGTGGCTTCGTGGAAAGCTTTGACAAAGGATGGTCCTAACAGTTCTGGAATTACTATTCGTCCTGGAGGTTGACTGCCCTCTTCTGGTGGCAGCTCAATCCATCCATCTTTCAATACTCCATTTTCTTTGTCACAATAGTAATCCAATTCTTTGGTGGTATATCGTGGGGTCCATAGATTCAAGGGTACTGGAAACAATGCTGCTTGCATTGGCATGGCTTGTGGGGCAATTTGTCCTGTCATAGCTGCTTGTCGTGCTGAGGCATCTGCAAATCTATTTCCTCGGGCAACTTCTCCTTTTCCTGCTTGATGTCCTCTGCAATGCATGACAGCTACACGTGTTGGGGCCCAAACGGCATCAAGTAACATCAATATCTCGGGACCATATTTGACTGATTTTCCTCCGGATGTGATGAGTCCTCTTTCTTTATAGAGAGCTCCATGGGCATGTAAGGTGGTGAAGGCATATTTGGAATCTGTATATACATTTAGCACAAGTTTTTCTCCTAACAACAATGCTCTGGTGAGTGCTATCAATTCGGCTTTCTGGGCTGATGTGCCTGAGGCTAGAGCTGATGATTCAACTACTTCATGTTGAGTGACGACTGCATATCCGGCACAGCGTCGTCCATCAAGGATGAGACTGCTCCCATCAACATAATAGATCTGGTCGGGATTGTCTATGGGCACATCTGTTAAGTCAGGTCGACTGGAGAACACAGTTTCCATGACTTCGATACAGTCATGTTCTGGGAGTTCTTCACTGATGGGTATCAAGGTGGCTGGGTTCAAGGCATGGCTCACTTCAAGTTGTATCTGTGGGTTTTCACATAACATACTCTGGTACTTCAACATTCGGGAATTGGTGAGCCAATAATTTGCTTTTTGTTCCATAAGGGCAAGGACTGCATGTGGCACAGTGACTCGTATGTTCTGTCCTAGTGTGAGTTTGTCTGCTTCACTCACTAGTAGCGCTGTAGCTGCAACTGCTCTCAAGCAAGGTGGCCATCCTTTGGCCACAGGGTCCAATTGTTTCGATAGGTAGGCTACAGGTCGCTCCCAATTTCCTAATTTCTGAGTCAACATGCCCAAGGCATTTCCCTGTGCTTCATGTACAAACAAGTGGAAAGGTTTGTGGACATCTGGTAGTCCAAGTGCTGGTGATGACATCAATTCTTCTTTTAACTTCTGGAAGGCTGTATCCTGCTCAAGTCCCCACTCCAGTGGTGACTTCTCTTCTCCTTTTGTGGCTTCATACAGTGGTTTGGCAATTTGGGCAAAGTTGGGTATCCAGATTCGGCAATATCCTGCCGCTCCCAGAAAGGCTCTGACCTGCTTTCTGGTTGTTGGAGTTGGAATTCTACATACTGCTTCTTTTCTTTCTCTGCCTAATCTTCTGCTTCCTTGGGTAATACGAAAACCCAAGTATTTCACTTCTTTTTGGCATAGCTGTGCTTTGGCTCTGGAAACTTTGTATCCAGCTTCATCTAGTAACTGCAAGAGATCTTTGGTGGCTAATATACATTCTTTTTCTGATACGGCAGCTATCAACAGATCATCCACGTATTGAAGAAGCACTCTCTTCCCCGGGGCTACTGGATAGCTTGAAAGGTCTTGATTTAGTGCAGCACTAAAAATGGTAGGTGAATTCTTGAATCCTTGGGGTAATCTTGTCCAGGTGAGTTGGCCCCCTCTTCCAGAGATGGGGTCCTGCCATTCAAATGCAAACAATATTTGGCTTACAGGGGCTAATCTTATGCAAAAGAATGCATCTTTCAAATCCAGTACAGTGAAATGGGTAGCTTCAGCAGGTATCAGTCCTAGAAGAGTGTAAGGATTGGGCACAACTGGATGTATGGTTTCAGCTGCATCATTTACTCTTCTCAAATCTTGCACTGGGCGATAATCATCTGTCCCAGGTTTCTTTACTGGCAAAAGTGGGGTGTTCCATGGGGATTGACATACTTTTAGTAGGCCATACTTGAGCAATCTTTGTAGGTGGCGATGGATGCCTTCAATTGCGGCTCTTGGGAGAGGGTACTGTTTGACGTGCACTGGTGTAGCACTAGGCTTGAGGGTTACAATCACTGGAGCTATATGTTTGGCTAGGCCTGGGGGACTGCCTTCTGCCCATACTCCAGGTGGTGCATGAATGTTCTTTAAAGTTTGTTCAAAATAGGTGTCTTGGATGGAGTCATCGATGTAATACCTCCATTCTTCTTCTCGGGGAACTGTCAGCAGCATCACTCCTGCTGGCTTGGCTTGGGAATTTACGGTCATTTGCATTTCTCCTTGCTCAGAGAAAGATATTTGTGCTTGAAGCTTGGCTAGCATATCTCGTCCCAGTAGTGGTACTGGACATTCGGGCATGTAAAGGAATTGATGAGTTACTTGCTGTCCTCCTAGACTGCATATTCGGTTTTGAAGAAAAGACTTTGTGGCTTTGGCACCAGTTGCTCCTATAATGGTGACTGCTTTTGTAGTGAATGGGGCTATCTTTTTGTCTATTACTGAATGCTCTGCTCCAGTATCAACCATAAAGTTCATAATTTGGTCTCCTATTTGTATTCCGACCATAGGCTCCTGGAGACCTAAAGCAAACTTGGAGCCCGGTCTGTCCTAATCCACGTCATCCTCATCATGGGCTTGTGTGGCCAATGCTTGAATGGCTCCTCCTCCTCTCTCTCGCTGGAATTGTTCTCGATTGGCTCCTCCTCGGCCTCGGGGACGGCCTCGTCTTTCTTCTCGCCACTGATGATCGTTGTCGTCATCTTGCTGGGCGTCTTCGAGTTGCGGGCACGTATCTCTCCAATGTCCTTCCTCTCTGCAATAGGCGCATTGGTTCACGCCTAGTCTCTGGGTCCGGCCTCCGCCTTGACCCCGCCCTCTTCCTCTGCTCCTTCGATTAGGGACACCTCCCCTTTTCTTTTCAACTATGGCCGCAGCCAAAAAATCAGCTTTCTTCTTCATCTTTCTATCACATTCTCTCTGTCTTTCAGTATCACGATTCACATACACTTTATGAGCGACTTCCAATAACTGTGTTGCATTCATGCCCGCAAACCCTTCTAATTTCTGTAATTTACGTCTAATGTCTGGTTGAGACTGGTTTACAAAAGCAGAATTCACCATACATAAACTTCCTGGTGCCTCGGGATCATAGGGAGTATACATTCTGTAGGCTTCAGTTAATCTTTCATAAAAATCTGCTGGGCTCTCATCTATCCCTTGGATAACTCCTGTAACTTTGGAAAGGTTCATGGCTTTCTGGCCCCCCCTTCTCAGGCCTTGTAAAAAGCCTTGGCGAAAACGGGCTAGGGCTGTGGATCCTTCATCTGTATTTGGATCCCATTGGGGATCTTCATTCGGGAATTCTCTCTGAGCTGCTTCCCTACGGTCTATTATATTCTGTCCCTGTGCCGGAGCTGCAGGGTTTTCTGCCATCCATTCAATAGCTGCTTTTCTAATTCTTGCTCGTTCTTCTGTAGTGAATAGGGTGGTCAGGAGCTGACGACAATCTGGCCAAGTGGGTTGGTGAGTTTTCATAATACTAGTTACTAATTCTGTCAGCTCCTGGGGCTTACTAGTATAGGAGGCATAGTGCGACCTCCAATTTAATAAATCAGTTGTAGAGAAAGGGATATACACATAAGTTAGGGGTCCCGCTACCACTTCATCATTATCATTCTTTACGGGCACTCCCGGGACTTGCCTTAAGGGAAACAGTTTGGCTGTCCCAGGCGTCGTTTGGGATCTAAGGGTTATTGTCGTTGCCTTTGCAGGAGTCGCTTTCTTTTTCTCAACAGGTTTTGCTTTGGGTTTCTCTTTTACTGGCGTGCTAGTGCTAGCGCTGGCTTTCTCGATTATTTGTACACTGTCCTCCTCCTCTTCTGGGGAATTCTCTCTTTCTCCTTCTTCTATCTCCGCTTCTGACTCACTTTTTACGTCCTCCACTTCTCTTTCCACTAATTCTTCCTCTTTCTCTTCTCCAGGAGGAGGGGGGTCAGGGGTTGGGTCCCGCCTCTGCTCTGGCCGTCTCTGGGGTTCTGGGGCAGGACGACACCGGGCTACTCTTACTGGACCTGGGGTTCGGGGCTGCCTGAGGACTATTTCTGGGGAATCAGGATCTACCAAGATGGGTTTCTTCTTGGCTTTCTTATCCTGCTCTTTCATTCTAGGCTGTTCCGTTTTCTGTCTAGAATCTGTTTTAGCTAACATTATTCTGCACTGTTCCTCATAACAGCGCTGCGCCCAGGAGGGCGGATCTTCACAAATACTTAACCAGGAATCTATATAGGGGTACTGATCGGGGTGCGCTACCCGCACTCTACGGTGTATTGACTGAATAATCTCTACAGTGAACGTTCCCTCTCGGGGCCAGATGGGGTCTAGATCGGGCCACTCCCTAGTACACAAAATCTGCAAACGGGCTGCTGTCATTTTAATACCATAATCTCCTGAATATCCCTCTTTAAAATGTGCGATTATACATTCTAATGGAGTGTTTCTAGTAGACCCCGCCCCTCCCATTTCGATGTGTGCGCGCAACAACAGACAGAAGGGAAAAGGAGAGCGGACCGTGGGTAAGGGGTCCTCACGGCCCTGGAAACGTATAGGGAATACAAATAACAAGACAAGACGACAATCGCTTCCCCCTTTTCGCGACCTGAACGCGGTCGCCCGGTCAGGAAATGCGCTAATCAGGGGTCCGCCTTCACTTGGTCCGTGCTGCCAGACCTCTCATTCACACTTCGTTCACACAATCATGCTAGCAACGTATCCCAGAATGCATTCATTTCTATCTGTTCTGACTAGTCTTTTTCCCAATTACAAAAAGGATGAGGGTTTCACCCAGCGAATTCCCATGCCAGGCTACTCGGCTCTTCCTTGAGAGTTGATCATGCTCTCTTACCAATTCCCAATATCTCGAGATTACAAATTCCAAATTCCAATGGCAGTACTGCTCTTTCTATTTCTGTCTAGACCCAAAATCAAAACTATACTCACCGGATCCGGTCCTCAAACTTCCCAAGCAGGCGCATGAGTTGGACCTCGGACTCCCCTCACTCGGGTTCGAGGCGTTGGCTCCAACCGGGCCCGGCACCCGCCGAGGTCCGACCAGCTCCCTCCGATACAAGGGACCGGTGGCGCCAGGGAGCGGCCCTCGTCGGAAGGGCGCGATCCCGGCAGGACCAAGCCTATAGAGGCGGAAAGTCGTGGTATATTGCCCTATATACACTTTGATTCCACAACTTCCCGGCCAACGCACCAAGGAATATGTAGCAGCAAAGCGCAGACAAACCAATGATACCAGGAGTCTGTTCAGAAGGTCCAAATCATTTATTTGTGCACAAGTCTCAAGCAAGTCAATTTCAAAATGGCTGAGCAAAGTTTTCAAGCATTACAACAACTTTTATAGACTTTTGTTCCATTCTAGGTATAGAAAAACATTTCATTGGTCCCGGTAACCTCCCGTACCTCCCGTACCTCTTCTATTGGTCCCGGTACTGATAAGTTTCTCCAATTATGTCCCTTCTGTGGGCATGACACCTGCCTGCCCCCCTTCTAGTCCCAATTACAATGGTCAGTTCATCAACTTGTTACTTTCACACTCTCAAGGTTATGGGACCAATTTGTGCGTGCAGAAGAGCAAGGTTCTGTAACTCATCTGTCAGCACTCCTCATTATTTCTTTGCAGATGTACTTTTTCTTATCAGTAACTTTCAAACATGTCTTTTCTGTATTTTTCCATTTCTTAGTTCTGCAGTTCTGCTTACCTAAGCTAATTCAATACTTCTACTGAGTTCTATCTTACAATAGCAGCATATTGGGGGATGTGCAATCCTTTATGCCTCTCCACAGGCCTCATTTACAGGTCAAGCTAGCCATGCTGGCCTGCCTATGTCAGACACCGTGGGTCACAGGCCTGCACCTGCCACAATATGGTCCCTCTGAAACATCGGTGACCCTAGCCACCACCACCCCATCGGTAGGTAGACGAAGAGACAATAGGGATACCATAGACATAATGAGTGTGCTGTAAATGCAGTTGCTGTGACCCCCCGCCCCCCCCTTAAATGCCCCATTAGTCAGTATGCTCCCGTGGGAAAGGAAATAGGCTTGGTGTTACAAAAGACCCCCAACCAATCGAGCCATACAGGACCATCCAGCGAGCGCCAAACGCCACGGGCATACCCCTGCCTGTCTCCAACAACAACCCCCCCCCCTGCCGGGGTACCCCCCCCGGGGTTCCCCCGGGACCACCCCCTGTTATCCCCCCGGGACCACCCCCTGTTATCCCCCCGGGACCACCCCCTGTTATCCCCCCCCCTTATGTACCAAGCCATCACCCAATCGCCGCCCGCCCCCCTCCTCTATAACCCAGTAAATGCTTGCCTCAAGCCAGATCCAGGGTGTAGTCTTCTCCCAGATCTGTCCCCCAACGAGGGACCGGTGGGCCAGGCCACTAAGAATAAGGTAGAGGAAAAAGATAGACAGAGACCCCCCCCCCCAACCAACCCAACTCCCCCCACCCCCTCCCTACCCATGTCGTGCAGGGAATGAAGAGGACCCCACTACCGACCAAGGCTCCCAAACTACTATGCTAGGCCCGATAGAGGTAGCGGAAAGGCAGTGGAAAAGCGTTCCCCAGTGAGAGAGAGACCCCCCCCCCAGCTTCCATGCCAGCAGCTAATGGGGGTCTGCTATTTTAGCATCCAATAGAGCCTTCTGGCTCAGGAGTCCCCCAAAATACGACGGCGGACTCCAGCTGGCAATAATTGCAAGTGAGGCCCCCACCCCTGAAGAAAACGGGCCCAGCGACGCTCGTTCCCAACAGCCGACAGCCGTTCCATAAGCAGGAGTTTATGAAGCCTAACCCTCCAGATCACAGGGACAGGGCCCCTTACATCCAGCCATTGCTGCAAAACTGTCATTCGTGCAGACATCAGCACCAAACGTACCCAACGCAACGTCCAACCCCCTAGAGAGGTCCCCCAGGTATCCTCCCACAGGTCTAGAACTAGGTGTCGCGCAGCAAGGGGTTCCAATTGCGGCACGCACCGGAGAAGATGTACAGACACCCGACCCCAAAACAGCTGTACCTTGGGGCAACGCCAAAACATGTGGCCCAGTGTCGCCCGATCGGCACCACACCTGGGACAGCAATGGCTCTTTGCAATCCCAGCTTTCCACGCCCTGACAGGGGCGAAATAAAGGCGACGCATAAGGCGGTATTGGGTATCTCGGTGCAGGACCTGTATACTCATAGTAGGGATAGCCGCCAGCCCCCCCAGGAGGGACTCTTCTCCTATCTCCTCACCTAAATCTGCCGTCCAAGCCGCCGCCAGAGTACCAACATCAATGGGCAACGGCCCATCCCACAACATTTTGTAGAGCACAGACACCCGGGTCCCCAGGGCACCCCCCAGAAAAGCCAGTTCAAGCTCCGAACATACTTCCCTGCGTAACGCCCCCTCCGGGATCGTGCAGAGGTAGCTCCGGAGTTGCGTGTATTGGAACACATCCCAGTGCCCCAAGGAGTACTGCCGACGAAGCTCGGTGAAGGCCACCAGCTCACCTCCAGGGGTCAGCACATGCTCCAGATTCACCAAACCGAGATCCTCCCATGACTGGAAGCGGGACCGCCCAATGCCAGCCGTGAAATCAGCATTACCCCGAATGGGAGCTGAGATCCGGCGTCTCGCACAGAAAAACTGCCATGCCATCCGAAAAGGTTCTAAGAAAAGGCCCCGGAGAACCGGCGACACCTCCCGGAGGGTTCTAGCATGCAACAAGTAACGGGGATGAAAGGGCGCCAACACAGCCTCGAACATTTCCCTCGGGGTCCAGTCTGTTAAGTCCCACAGCCAGTCCCGAACGTACCTTAATAAACAGGCCATATTGTACCGCCGAACATCTGGGAATCCCATACCTCCTAGGGCCCAGGGCTGCTGTAGTATAGCCAGGCAAGCTCTGGGCTTGCGGCCCCGCCACAAGAATCGATTAAAGTAGCGCTCTAGTTGTCGGAGATCCGCGCGCCGAAGAACCATCGGAAGAATCTGAAGCGGGTAAAGGATCTTGGGGAAGAGTGCCATCTTACACAAAGCAACCCGGCCCCCCAGCGATAACGGTAAGTCCCGCCATCGGTCTACGCAGGCCGACACCTCTCCTAAAATTTTATTAGCATTCAGCTGATATAGATCACCTAGTCGCGCCGGCAGATAGATACCCAGATATTTAAAGTGTCCCACCGCCCATCGCAAGGGGAACGGGCCCTGCCAGCCCGGCTGTCCAGCAGGGGCCAAGTACAGCGCTTCAGATTTATCGAGATTAAGACGGAGACCGGAAGGTTCGCCATATTCCTTGATAAGGCGTAACAGATTAGGCAATCCAGTCCGAGGGTCCCCCAGATGCACAAGCAAGTCGTCAGCGAAGGCTGCAACACGAAATTCGTCGCAGCCCAACCGAATACCCCGAAACTGAGAAGAGGCCCGAATGCGAAGAAGAGGCTCCAGCAAGAGTACAAAAAGGAGAGGCGATAGCGGGCAACCCTGACGGGTCCCCTTTTGGATAGCAAATTCAGGAGACATGACCCCATTAACCATAATAACCCCTAAGGGGTCCGCGTATAATAGTTTGACCACGTCCACAAAGAAGCCTACAAATCCCATCATCTCCAAGGTCTGATACATAAAGCCCCAGCTTACTCGATCGAACGCCTTCTCGGCATCGAAACTGATGAGTAGTGAAGTCTCCCCTGCCAATCGCCCGGCACTAATGGACAATAAGATCCGCTGCAGACTGTAGGCAACCTGGCGCCCCCGAACAAACCCCACCTGGTCCCGATGAATTAAAGATGGTAGATAATTCGCTAATCGGTCCGCCATGATCTTAGTCAAGAGTTTGATGTCAACATTAAGTAAGGAAATAGGGCGATATGAGCCCGGCAATAGGGGATCCCTCCCTGGCTTAGGCAAAATAGTAATCAAGGCTTTATTGGCCTCAAACGGGAACTTTCCGCGGCTCACTAGATCCTCAAAATACCCTATAAGGGGAAGAACAACTACATCGCTCAGGGCTTTGTAAAATTCGCTCCGGAACCCATCGACGCCCGGGGCTCGCCCATTCTTCAGATGCCGTATTGCTGCCTGGACCTCCTGGCCGGATAGAGGCAGGTTCTCCAGGACCAAGCAGGAAGTCAGTCCTCACTTATGGGTGACGTCGGCGCCGACGGAGCCCTCGCGGAGCAATTTTCCCCAGCTTTCAAAGAAAGCCTTTGGGAATTGCAGCGCGCATGCGCGGTCGTCTTCCCGCCCGAGGGTGCCATCTTAGCCAGTCTTCTTTTTTCCGCGGAGCCCTACAGACGTCCCCGTCTTGTCCCCGCGAAAAAGTCGATTTTCTTCATTATTTTATTCTTTTTCCTTCGGTTCGACGCCGATCTTTTTCCCGCCCGGACTCGCGACGCCGGTCACGAGTCCTCTTACTTTTTTCGGTTTTTTCTGACTTTGTCAGCTTTCGTTTTCGATTTTTCCCTGGCAGCCCGGTCCTTTGACCTCGCAGGGGCCCTTTTTCCCCCGATGGCTGCCAGTGGGTTTAAGCGGTGTGGTCAGTGTGACCGAAATATGTCACTAACTGACACACACGACTTTTGCCTCCGCTGCCTGGGCCCGGATCATGAAGAAATGATCTGTGGGGCCTGCAGCAAAATGTCCTCGAAGGCGTTGAGAAGTCGGCGGCATCAGCGTGAGAGAATCTTCGCTGACCCCAGCCGTACCCGGACCTCGTCGGAGGCCTCCGCGTCGAAAGGCTCCAGCTCGGACCGTCGCCGGAGTTCCTCCGACCGGGGTTCTCCCTCCGGGGACCATCGTCGGAAGGTGAAACCCGCGAGGGCGGCGTCGGTGGACGCTCCTGGTTCCGCGAGGGCCAAGTCGCATAGCCCCGACAGCCGCCCCGGGTCCTTGGAGAAGGAACACATCCCGAAGCGACCTCGTCTGGAGTCGGAGATGCCTGCTCGGGTAAGTCCTGTGGTCCTTCTGGACTCGCCTCCGCGACAGCCGACGTCGGGCCCGACGCCGTCGGGGCCCGAGTCGGGGGCTGCTGGGTCACCTGAGCTCGGACTCAGGTTGACGGCCTTGGAGAGCAGACTGTCTGCCTTCATGGACCAGCAGAGGGCACTGCTCGCTGGCCTCGCTGGCGCCGCTGCCCCGACCGCCGGGACGTCGACGTCCAAGTCGACCCCGGAGACCGAGCCGATCCTCGAGTCGATGAGAACTCGAGTCGATCCTCGGTCGAGGTCACCCTCGGCCTCCCGTTCGGGACCGAGGTCGCCGACGCCGACTCCCTCGGCGTCGGGGCGGCTGGCGCCGCGCCCTGCCCGGGCCGACCCCACCGAGTCCTCGTCGGAGTCGGTCTGGGAGTCTGAGGAGGAAGAGTCGCCTGATTCTTTCCGGACTCGGTGTGTCCCATCGGACTCACCGGAGTCCGAGCCTCGGAAGCAGTCCCCCCCGGAGGATGCCCGGTTCTCGGACTTCGTTAGGGATATGGCCAAGGCTTTGGCCTTCCCTGCGGATCCCGAGGAGGAGCCTCGAGCCGAAGAGCTCGACGCCCTCCAGTATGACTCTCCCGCAAGGGAACACTTTACTGTACCGGTTCCTCCTATGCTGGAACGACTACTCTTCCGCATGTGGGAGAGTCCGGCCTCCTCGCCGGTCCTGAGCAAGCGGGTCGATTCTATCTATCGAGTCCGCAAGAGCCCTGGCTTTCAAAAAGCACAGCTGCCACACCATTCCATGGTAGTGGAATCGGCCATGCATCGTCTTAAGAGCCAGAAGATGCACTCCTCGGTGCCTCCTGGCAGGGAGGCCCGTAACCTGGATGGCCTTGGCAAGAAGTGTTTCCAGGGCTCTATGCTCGCATGTCGTGTCCAGACTTACCAGCTATACATGGGCATGTATCTCCGGGATCTGGCTAAAGAGCTAGCCGGATTCTCCGCTGGTTTGTCCGAGGAACCCTTGCGGAGGTTCCTAGCCTTGTCCACTGGCATTCGGGAATGCTCAAAATTCATGTCCCGAGCAGCCTATGATGGCTTTGAAGCATCGGCTCGAGTGGCCGCAGCCGGCATCGGTGCCCGCCGACAGGCTTGGCTTCAGTCGTCAGACCTTGAGCCCTGGGTGCAGGACAAGTTGGTCGATGTCCCCTGCCGAGGCGAAAACCTCTTTGGCAAGCCCATGGCGGAAAAGGCTGCGCAAATTGAGACTGAGACTCTCTCACCAGGACCAGGCTTTCTAGGAAGACCTCCGCCCCTTCCCAGAAAAAGAAGGGCTCGGGGAAAAAGTCCTTTTACCCGAGGAAGGCGGCTGCCTACAAACAAATACCCCCATTATCAGCCCCCTGCAGCTCCCCAACAGGGCCAGCAGGCCAAGGGACGGGGTAACGGGTCCCGTAGGCAGCAAGCCCCCAAGCCTGCACCACCAGCCCCTGCTCAGCAGGGTGGGGGTTTTTGACTCACAAAGCATAGCCTCTCCCCCCCCGCTGGTTCCTCCCAGCACCGGAGGCCGGCTGGTTCGCTTCGCCCACAGGTGGTCCAGCATCACCGCAGATGCCTGGGTGCTTCAGGTCGTGCGAGAAGGCTATCTTCTCCACTTCCACCAGGTCCCTCCCTCCTATTTTCCGGGAGAACCTCCACGACCCCCTCTGCACAGGGACTTACTCCTTCAGGAGTTAGCAGGTCTTCTGCAGGAACAGGCGGTGGAACCGGTGCCACACCACCTGAGAGGTCAAGGCTTTTATTCCAGGTATTTTCTAATACCAAAGAGATCAGGGGGCCTCAGACCCATCCTAGACTTGCGCAACCTCAACAAGTTCCTTGTGCGGGAGAAGTTCAAAATGCTTACCCTTGGAATCCTTCTGCCCTACCTCCAGCAGGGAGATTGGCTATGCTCCTTGGATCTAAAGGATGCCTACACGCACATCCTTATCCACCCAAGCCACCGCCAATACCTAAGGTTTGTGGTGGCAGGAAATCATTACCAGTACAGAGTACTCCCCTTTGGCCTGTCCTCCGCGCCGCGAGTCTTCACAAAATGTCTCGCGGTGGTGGCGGCCCATCTCCGACTTCACGGCCTCTATGTCTTTCCGTACCTCGACGACTGGCTCATCAGAGCAGCGTCCGCGCGGGAGGTCACCAACGCCACGCGCCGCACGGTGACCCTTCTGCAGCACTTGGGCTTTGTTATAAACTTCGCAAAGTCCACTTTGCTCCCCTCGCAGGATCTCGAGTTCATCGGCGCAAGGCTGCACACTCCTCAGGCGCGAGCATACCTACCGCTCGACAGGGCTCAACGGCTCATGGACCTAGCCGACCGTTTTCGCAGCCAGCCCCTGGTCTCCGCCAGGCGCTTCCTGAGACTGCTCGGCCATATGGCTTCCACCGTCCATGTGACCCCCAATGCCCGCCTGAATATGCGGCCTGCTCAATGGTGTCTCCGCCAGCAGTGGCGACAAGCCACAGGCGGCCTAGCAGACCTGGTGCGAGTCTCCGAGCCGCTGATCTCGTCTCTTCGGTGGTGGCTTCGGCAGCCGAACCTGATATTCGGAATGCCTTTCCAGTCACCTCAGCCGACCCGGGTGCTGACCACGGATGCATCCCTCCTGGGCTGGGGAGCACATTGCCAAGAGGCACGTACTCAGGGCCTCTGGACCACGTGGGAGTCTGCTCAGCAGATCAACTTCCTGGAGCTCAGGGCGATCCGCCTGGCTCTCAAAGCCTTCTCCCACCTGACTTCTCACCAGTCCGTCCTTGTCCAGACGGACAATCAAGTTGCCATGTTCTACGTGAACAAGCAGGGGGGCACGGGCTCCTTCCTCCTCTGCCGGGAGGCACAGAAGCTCTGCTCTTGGGCCGTCAGTCACGGCATTCTCCTCAAGGCAGTTTATCTCCCGGGCCAAGAGAATTGCCTGGCGGACAAACTCAGCAGGATCCTCCAGCCGCACGAGTGGCGTCTGGATCCCTTGGTAGTTCAGAAGCTCTTCCTAAAGTGGGGCCTCCCCACGGTGGATCTCTTTGCCAGTCCTCACAACCGGCAGCTTCCTCGCTTCTGCTCTCGTCAGCCACACCCCCTTCGGGTTGCAGCGGACGCTTTTCTGATCTCATGGTCGGGGAGCCTTCTGTACGCTTTCCCTCCCATCCCGCTAGTCTCTCGGACTCTTTTCAAGGTGCTCCGAGACAACGCCTTCATGATCCTGGTGGCCCCTCGCTGGCCCAGACAGCCATGGTTTCCGCTCCTACTGCAATTAGCGTTGGAGGATCCATTCCCTCTGGGGGTACAACCGGATCTCCTCACTCAGGATCAGGGGTCTCTACTACACCCCAACCTCAGGTCTCTCAACCTCATGGCCTGGCTGCTGAGAGGGTAGTCCTTGCTCCCCTTCTCCTGCCGGCGGAGGTGGAAGAGGTCGTCCTAGCTTCGCGACGCCCTTCTACCCGCAAATGCTACGCCCTTAAATGGCGTCGCTTTGCCGTCTGGTGTACCCAACAGTCTCAGGATCCCTTCTCCTGCCCGGTGTCGGTGATCTTGCAATACTTGCTACACCTCTCTAATCTAGGACTTAAGTCCAACTCCGTCAAAGTTCACCTCAGTGCTCTTTCGGCACATCATGTGCCGGTGGACGGTAGACCTCTCTCCAGCGACCCTCTCGTAGCGAGGTTTCTCCGAGGTCTCCTTCTCCTTAAACCACCTCTGCGCCCGCCAGCGCCTGACTGGGACCTGAATGTGGTTTTGCAGCGGATCACCTGTCCGCCTTTTGAACCTATGGCTACCTGTACTCTCCCTTTTCAGTCTTGGAAAACACTGTTCTTGATAGCCCTCACTTCCGCTAGACGCGAAAGTGAATTGCAGGCCCTCGTGTCTGATCCCCCTTACACTCGGTTCTACAAAAATAGGGTAGTCCTACGGACTCACCCAAAATTTCTTCCAAAAGTGGTCTCCCCTTTTCACATCAATCAGGAGGTGGTACTTCCAACCTTCTTTCCCAGACCACACTCCAGCCGAGCTGAAACAGTCCTCCATACCCTGGACTGTAGAAGGGCTTTGAACTTCTACCTTGACCGTACGCGGGAGCACCGTAAAGCTGCTCAGCTTTTTGTGTCTTTTGACCCCAATAAATTGGGGCTCCCGGTCTCCAAGCGTACTCTGTCCATCTGGGTTGCGGACTGTATCTCTTGGGCTTATGGGGCAGCCGGACTCTCCTTAGACAGTCGAGTCACGGCTCATTGCGTTCGGGCAAAGGCTACGTCAGTGGCTTTCCTCTGCTCTGTTCCGCTGGCAGACATCTGCCGGGCCGCTCCTTGGTCTTCGAGCCAGACTTTTGCGGTCCATTACTGTCTCGAGAGGGAGTCCCGCAGGGACAGTGCTTTCGGACAGGCAGTCCTCCGTAATCTCTTTGAGGTCTGAGCAACTCCTACCCTCCATCCCGGATGTGGGCTACCGGTGGGTGATAATTCAGCGAAGATTCTTTCCTTCTGTGCTGCTGAGCTAGAGGGAGCTCATTTTTGTGCTTAGGGTCTCCGGTAGCCTTGAGCTTGGGAGTCCCATAAGTGAGGACTGACTTCCTGCTTGGTCCTGGAGAAAGCGTAGTTACTCACCTGTAACAGGTGTTCTCCAGGAGCAGCAGGAATCAGTCCTCACTACCCTCCCTCCTCCCCTTGGAGTTGCAATCGTCTGCTTATGTTCTTTTTGCAAATTTTTTTATGCTGTCTTTTTTAGCTATGTCATCTGACTGGCTAAGATGGCACCCTCGGGTGGGAAGACGACCGCGCATGCGCGCTGCAATTCCCAAAGGCTTTCTTTGAAAGCTGGGGAAAATTGCTCCGCGAGGGCTCCGTCGGCGCCGACGTCACCCATAAGTGAGGACTGATTCCTGCTGCTCCTGGAGAACACCTGTTACAGGTGAGTAACTACGCTTTAAGGGCCTCCAAGTGCTCCGCTGCCAGTTTAGGAAGCCCACATCCCTCAAGGAAAGAGCGCCCCACCGAAGCCCCCACCTCCTCACTAGCATACAGTTTCCGAAAGAATTCGGTAAAAACCTTCTCAATAGCGACGGAATCACGAGTGACAGTTCCATCGGACTGCCTGATGGCCCCTATCTGTCGGGAGCCACCCGGGGGTCTTAGTAAGGAAGACATCAACTTACCAGCCTTGTTCCCAAACCTGTAGAGTTTATAGCGATAATACAACATCGATTTGTGCGCTCGTTGATGAAGAAGCGTCTCCAATTCTGATTGCACCTCCCGGAGCCTATGTAAATGTACCCCCGTTCGGGAGCCCGCCACCACCCGTCGCACCCGGCCCAACTCCCGCTCCAGCAGTAAGATCCGCTGGTTCAACTGTCGACGCCGATGGCTTTGATAACTAATGATATCCCCCCGGAGCACCGCCTTACCGGCTTCCCAAAGAAGCGCGGGGGAAATATCCGGGGATGCATTTAAAAGTTCATACTCCTTCCATCGGTCCCGCAGAAAGGTCTCAAACCGCGCATCGCCACAGAGGTCCAGGGGATACCGCCAGACTTTACTTAAAGGTGGACAACTCCCCCTCAGGACCAGTACAATCATGGCATGATCCGAGATGACGAGAGGGCCAATACTCGCCGTTGAGACCCAACTGAAAAGCGATTCCGCCAGGAGAAAGAAATCTATGCGAGACCATGTGCCGTGTGCCCGAGACATATTCGTGTAGTCCCGTTCTCCAGGGTGCAACGCCCTCCAAATATCTAGAAGATTATACGCTTCACAGAGGCCCCGCAGCCTTCGGCGCGCCCGAGGGCTCCCGCTTTCCG
Source organism: Ichthyophis bannanicus (assembly GCA_033557465.1). NCBI lineage: Eukaryota > Metazoa > Chordata > Amphibia > Gymnophiona > Ichthyophiidae > Ichthyophis > Ichthyophis bannanicus. Next base: position 246,810,322 of record CM066042.1, read on the forward strand.
AGGGGCCTGAGCGATCGAGACCACTGTCCAGAACAACGTTAAAATCGCCACCTAATATCACCTGGTATCCAGCAGCCTCATCCAGCAACTTGGAAAGATCCTGAAAAAAGGTAGCCTCCTACACATTGGGTCCATATACAGAGCAGAGGAACACCTTCCTCCCAGCAAGACTCCCCCACACACCGACATAGCGGCCCTGCGGATCAGAAGCAACCTTTTCTTCCACCCAAGAAATAGACTTGGCAACGAGAATAACCACTCCCCGCTTCTTCCCCACCGCAGGAGCCCCATAAACATGAGCCTTGAATCCTAGGCCTAGCTTCTGATGTTCCACCAACGATTGATGCGTCTCCTGCAGCAAAATAACATCCGCATGGTGACGCCTCAAGTGCTGCAGAACCTTGGAGCGTTTCACCGGAGAACCCAATCCACAAACATTCCAGGAAATCACTCAAGTGGCTTTATCCATAGCAATTCAAGAAGCCTCCCCTCCCCCCCTGCCCTCCCCCCCCTCGCCCCCCCTGCCCTCGCCCCCCCTGCCCTCCCCCCCCTCGCCCCCCCTGCCCTCCCCCCCCTCGCCCCCCCCTCTCGCCCTGCTCTCCCCCCCCCCTCTCCCCCCCCTCTCGCCCTGCTCTCCCCCCCCCCCTCTCCCCCCCCTCTCGCCCTGCTCTCCCCCCCCCTCTCCCCCCCCTCTCCCCCATCACCTCTTCCTCCAGCCCTACACCAGCTTGAGCTGGCCCCACCTAGACTTCCTTAGCATGTAGGCCCCCCCGTCCCACCCCATTCTCAACTTTGTACCCCATCCCTTTCTGCCTCGCAGTCACCAACCCACCTCTATCCCGCGGACACAGGAAGTAACTGTAACCAGAACAGGAGGTGTCCCCATCGGGTGGAGCTAGCAACCCCAAGGGAGCGACTATGGCCCCCCCAGCCTTCATGGACTCAGTAAGATGCAGGGAAAGGCCCGCGCAGAGAATCAGCCCATCCTACAGCGGGCCACCCCCACCAGCCCTGCCCCCAGCACCACTCCACCTTCCCCAGGGTTTGTTTGGTGAAAAGTAGCACATGAAAAGCCCGGGAACACCTGTAGCCCCCGACCCAAAAACTCCCAGGAGGGGCGCCCTCCCAAGTATGACCAAACAACTATAGAAGCCAAGCCGGCCCCACCAGTGACACAGCCCCAACACGAGGAACCACCCACCTCTAGAGGAGTGGCGAATTGGCCCATCGAAACACACAGCACACTGCTCCCCTGCTGCAAATCATTCAAGAAATATATAAAACATGTAATAACATAATCAGAGCACAGAGCCACAAAGCACCTTAATGTCCCAGCCGCACTCTCCCAGATACTACCAGCGTGCGCTAAACGCCTGCACTCCCGTGGGCTGAAAGCATTCTGCAGATGTGAGTTGGTGGGGCCGCTGTCCCTCAGCCCTTATCACCCATTCTCGACAGGGTCGCTGCCCCACCGATAACCACAGCCAGGGAGCCCATAGACCACAGCACCAAACCCCCCGGAGTGCCCCCCAACCTCCCCACCCCGCACCCGGACGAGAAGCCAATCACCCCCCCCCCCACTTCAACCCCTCCATACTGCGCCAGCACCCCCCCAGATAGCCAAAGCACCCACAGAGGCAAGCAGAAACAAACCGCCACAGATGGCATGAGAAAGGAAACTTGTAACTATTTGAGTTTATATGGAAGGCAAGAACGTAGCCAAATGTTAACACAGGCACAAGTAACAAAACATTCGATACACAGTTGCACAGGAAGTCCTTCTCGCTACAACATCCCCGAATTCACCCACTCTCCTTGGGTGCCAGGGAACTGCTGCGGGCGTCCGTGTGATGGGTTGTCTGAGTAATAACAAAAGTTCCAGGAGGACCCAGGCGCGGGCACGACCCCGGTCTAATGGCCGCCGCTCCACAGAAAAATCATCAGGGTTCAGGCCCAAGGCCCTGACAAAGCCGGAAAGCTTGAAAGCATCCGGACAGTTCACGGAGGCATAGCAGCGAGCCCGTGCCAAATCCTAACCCAAACTGGTACAATAGTCCCGGGCCTCTTCAGGAGAAGAAAACACTCTGTTCCCCCCGTCACTGTAGACCCGTAGGATCGCCGGATAAGCGAGTGTGAAACGAACGCCTCTTTCAATAAGCTTGCTGCACGTGTCTTTGTAGGCCCTACGCTTCAGGGAAACACCAGCTGAATAGTCTTGAAAGATTAAGATCTTCCTGTTGGAGGCTCCCGCCCGCCTCATTTGCCTCGAAGCTCTCAGCACTTCATCTTTTTGTGCGGCATTGAGGAAGCGGGCGATCACCGCCCTCTGTCGACGATCACTGGCCCGAGAGGGCCCCAGCCGGTGTGCTCGCTCCAGCACTACCCTCCCGACATCCTCGGGCAAGGACAGAGTATTAGTCATCCACTGTTCCAGGTGACGTCTCAGGTCTCTATCAGGGATGGACTCCTCAATGCCAATGAACCGCAAGTTGTTTCTACGACTGCGGTTCTCAAGGTCCTCTAATTTGTCCTGATGCTGAGCCAATGTCTCTTCCAGGCTTTTAATCCTGGCGATGTCCTGCACGTGCTGGTCCTCCAAGGACCCTATGTGGTTTTCGGCATGCTCGACTCTTTTAGTAAAGTCGGAGACCGCCTGAGCCACCTCCTGCATTTGGGTAGACAGGCCCCCCAATCGCTCCTCCAGGGCCCCCACCACCGCTCTCGATACCTCCGCCACTAGCGCTGGGGCTTCTAGCGGTCCCCGGGGCTCCTGCCCGCCTTCCGCCATCTTGTTCTCCCCACCGCGTGCACGAGTTCGGCGGGGGATTTTTGTGGCCATGCAACAGGCTCCGCACAGATGAAAATATTGAGAGGGTTCTCCGGTCTTCCACAGAGCTGCTCCCCCACTTTGTCACAAAGATGAGTAAAATAGCTCGAATTATCGGCAGGGGGGAGGGAGCGGGCTCCGGAGCCGAGACGAACACGTCCTCTCAGCTCACCATGCCACCGGAAGTCTCCAGGTAAGCCTAATTTAACCTTACCTCCTTCCAATTAGCCTTAGCTCTTTCCAAGCAAAACTACTATGTTCATCTGATTAACTCTCTTGCCACTGACTCTCGCCGTTGCTTCTCAACTCTGAACTCTCTTTTCAAGGCACCGTCTCCTCTGACCACTCCTGTTTCTGCTCAAACCTTAGCTGACTATTTCCATGACAAAATCCACAAGATCACTCTCCATTTCGAAACCTCTTCCTCTACCTAAATACCAACTTACCCCCTCAATCTCTGTTACCCTTTCTTCCTGCTCTAAGATCTGTGATGAAGAAACCTCTCATCTACTTTTCTCCTCTAAACTTACTGCTTGTTGTTTTGATCCTATCCCCTATCATCTATCATCCCTTCCAGCTCACATATTTAAAACCTCTCTCTCTCCACTGCCGCAGTCCATTCAGCCTTCAAGCGTGCTGTGGTCACACCTCTCCTTAAGAAACCTTCTCTTGACCTCTTGTTGTCCTTCTTATTATTGACCCATCTCCCTTCTTCCCTTCATTTCTAAGCTTGAGCATGCAATCCTCTGTCATTGTCTTGGAGTTTCTTTCCTCTCAAGTCCTGTTGGATCCACTTCAATCTGGCTTTCGTCCCTCTCATTCTACGACGGCACTTGCCAAAGTCTCCAGTGACTTATTCCTGGCTAAATCCAAAGGTCTTTATTATGTCCTCACCCTTCTTGACCTTTTTACTGCTTTTGACACTGTTGACCTTCACCTTCTCCTTGACACACTGTCCTCCCTTGGTTTTAGGGACTCTGCCCTGTCCCGATTCTCTTCTTATCTCTCTCATTGCTCTTTCATGTTTGTGCTGGTGGTTCCTCCTCTACTGCTATTCCACTTACAGTTGGTGTACCCCAAGGATCTGTTCTCAGCCCTCCTCTTGTCTCTTTGTACACCCAGTCCCTTGGTGCTCTCATCTCCTCCCATTGATTTCAGTATCATTTTTATGCTGATGATTCTCAGATCTATCTTTCTACACCTGATATCTCTTTGACACTCCAGTCTCGCATCTCTGTCTGCCTTTTTGACATTGCCACCTGGATGTCTCACTGCTGTTTGAAATTAAACATGGCCAAAACTGAACTTCTTATTTTTCCCCTTAAACCTTCCTCCCCCCTTCCTCCTTTCTCTATTTCTGTAGATAACTCTTCTACTTCCTCTTCCCTCAGCCCGCAACATTAGGGTCATCTTTTGACTCCTCCCTTTCCTTCTCTTCACATATCCAACAGACAGCTAAAACCTGTCGTTTCTTTCTCTATAACATTAACAAAATTCACTCCTTTCTGAACACACTATTAAAACACTCATCCACTTTAATTACTTCACGTCTCAATTATTGCAGCCTCCTTCTTGCTGGGCTCCCTCTTAGCCACCTTTTCCCCCTTCAATCTGTTGAATTCTGCTGCGTGACTAATTTTTCGCCAACCTCTATATTCTCATATAACCCCTCTTATATCACTTCATTGGCTTCCCTTCCATTTCCATATCCAATTCAAGCTTCTCCTTCTGACCTATAAGTGCATTCACTCTTCTGCTCCTTTCTCCCTTTCTTCTCTTCTTTCTCCCTACATTGCTTCTCGGGAACTCTGCTCTCTCTGCTCTGGCTTGCTTCTCTCTTTGCCCTTTTCTTCCACTGTCATCTCCAAACTTTGGTCCTTTCACCTTGCTGCTCCTTATGCCTAGAACAAATTCCCTGAGTCTGTATGTCAGGTTTCATCTCTGTCTTTCATGTCCATGTTAAACGCTCACCTCTTTAACACTGCTTTTGGATTCTGACCCCCTTTTTTCCTTGTGTCTCCTTGCCCTCCTTTTTCCCTTATTCTTATTCTCATTCTTTGTCTTATCTGTCTTAATTAGATTGTAAGCTCTCATGAGCAGGGATTGTCTCTATCTATGTTGGGGAAACTGCTAGGTACATATGACCTAGATTGGCCACTGTTGGAAACAGAATACTGGGCTTGATGGACCTTGGTCTGACCCAGTATGGCATATCTTATGTTCTTATGTTTGTACAGCGCTGCATAGGCCTTGTAGTGCTTTATAAATGATTAGTAGTAAATTAATAGTATGCAAAATATATCATCGGTGATATGTTAACGATAAGCTTTGGAAAGTGAGAGTGAATGTTGGACAGATTTTATCATTGTCGTGTTGAGGATGGGACATTAAAAGTGAGAGTCAACCCTGGGGGGATAGAGGACTCGTGTATGATTACGTTAATGAAAATGTCATTATAAACATTTTAAAATTAACATTATGAATACAATTAATGCAGTGGACAAATAAATCTTAAATTAAAGGAGGTTTTGTGACTGTGACTGAAAAAGTATAGCATTTGTGAAGAATTATCGTGAAGGCTGTCTTACTAATTAATGCATGGGGCTTTTTGGAAAAAGAAAGGATTGGTTTAAAGTTTTTCACAGTCATATGTTCTTCCTTTTCACCAACAGTTGAAGGATTTCTGTGCAAAATACATCAGCATTAGTGTGCACTGTCAGAAAAAAAACTGTGCACACTCTCGCTATAATATGCAGCCGTTTGCAGTATTGTGAATAAAATGTCTCCCTTCTGTCGGTGTATAAGCAGGAATTGGCTCACACACTACCAGGAAAGGAGACATTTAAAAAAAAAAAAAAAAGGCTGCCTGAACTCTTCATCCTCTGCTCTTCCCACCGCACAAAAATTCCCTTGTAGCCCAGTCGGCCCTAGACTAGAGAGCCTTTCTTCCAGCAGTGGCCTTGCCCTCCCCCCCCCCCCACTGCCATCTTGGAAAATGGCAGCTCTTGATCCCTAGCAGTCACCACTAGGGGGTCAGTCTCCAAATAAGGCAAGGCAGGAGTGCAGGAGGTAACAACGGTCCAGGGGCCTCGCCAATTTTAAGTCTTTTAAACATCAAGAACAGTTTACTTTTTAGTGATTTGCATGCATTTTGTATATGCGCCATGCTGCTTTTGAGTGCAGTGGTTTTACCACTGATTTTCCCACACTAAAAATTCTTACTGCACCTGGAGTAAGATTAGCACAGGAAGATCTCAAACTGCTGCACTAAAAGATAGTATAGTTTGCTGCATTTGGAGCCTCAGTGTTCCTTACTCAGTCCTAAGCAGTCTGATTCCCTGGATAGCCTCAATGAATATGCATGATGTAGATCTGCATATACTGGATCGCCAGTTTGATCAGATATATCTTATAGATATTCATGAAGGATATCCTGATTCTACAGGACCAAGCAGGAAGTCAGTCCTCACATATGGGTGACATCGACGTCGATGGAGCCCCCTGCGGAGCATTTCCCCAGCTTTCTATGAAAGCCTTTGGGAATATTGCACGCATGCGCGGTCCCCTTCCCGCCTAAAGGTGCCATCTTGCTCAGTCTCTCTTTTTCCGTGGAGCCCTTTGGACGTGTGTCCTCGTTCACCCGGAAAATAGTTAGATTTTTTCGTCTATTCCTTGCGATTTTCTTCGCGGTTTTTGTCCGGCTCGACACCGGTTCCTCTTCTCGCCGGGTTCGGTACACCGGAAACGAGCCCGATCTTATTTTTTTGGTTTTTGCCCTTCGTGGCTGGTGTTCGCGCCCTTTTTTTCCTTTTCCCTGGAAGGCCGGTCCTTTGACCTCGCGGGGACTCTTTTTTTTTTTTTTTTTTTTTTCCCCCCCCCCGATGGCTTCTAGTGGTTTTAAGAAGTGTGATCGGTGCAACAAACTAATGTCTCTCACCGACACACACGACTGCTGCCTTCGGTGCCTTGATCCTGATCATGATCCTAAGATCTGTGGACCGTGTGGAAAAATGTCCACTAAGGCACTGCGAAGTCGTCAGCACCAGAAGGAAAGGCTTTTCTCCGATTCGGCCTCCGGCCGGGCCCGGACCTCATCTGAGGCCTCGACGTCTCAGGAGTCTGACCCCAAGCATCGTCGGGGTTCCTCGGATAGGGGTCCCCCCGAGCGGGAGCGAAAGAGGAAGAAGCGGCTCGCGAGGGCGGCGTCGGAGGAGGACCCTGGCTCCTCGAGGGCTAGGTCTCAGACCCCTGACTGCCGTCCCGGGTCCGTGGAACAGGAGAAGCCGTCAAAAGTACCTCAGGTGGAGCCAGAGTCTGCTGAACACGTAAGTCCTGTTGTCCTCGAGGACTCTCCTCCCAGGGAGCTGACGTCGGGCCCGGCGCTGCCGGGGCCCGAGTTGGTAGCTGCTGAGTCTCCTGAGCTGGGTCTCAGGCTGACAGCCTTGGAGTGCAGACTGTCTGCCTTCATGGATCAGCAGCGGGTGCTGATGGCCAGCCTCACTGGCGCATCTGCCCCGACCACCGGGACATCGATGTCGAAGTCGACCCCGGAGACCGAGCCGATGCTCGAGACCATGAAGGCTCGAGGTCACTCTCAACCTCCCGGTCGGGACCGAGGGTGTCGACGCCGGTGCCTTCGGCGTCGGGGTGGGTGCTGCCGGGCCCCGTGCGGTTGGAGCCCGACTCCTCTTCGGACAAGTCCGCCTGGGAGAGGGAGGATGAGGAGTCCCTCGATACCTTCAAGACTCGGTGCGTCCCGTCGGACTCACCGCAGTCTGAGCCCCGGAGTAGGTCCCCTCCGGAGGATACCCCGTTCTCGGAGTTCGTGCGGGATATGGCCACTGCTTTGGTGATCCCGGTGGATCCCGAGGAGGAGCCTCGAGCCGAAGAGCTCGAGGCCCTCCAGTATGACTCTCCTCCAAAGGAGGCCTTTACTGTGCCGGTTCCTCCGATGTTGGACGACTCCTCTTCCGGATGTGGGAGGCACCGGCCTCGGCGCCGGTTCTGAGCAAGCAGGTCGATTCCATTTATTGACTCCGTAAGAGCCCTGGTTTTCAAAAGTCGCAGCTACCGCACCATTCCATGGTGGTGGAATCGGCCATGCATCGTCTGAAAAGTCAGAAGATGCACTCCGCGGTGCCCCCTGGCAGGGAGGCCCGGAACCTGGATGCGTTCGGTAGAAAGTGCTTCCAGGGCTCGATGCTTGCTTGCCGTGTCCAGTCTTACCAGCTGTACATGGGCATGTACTTCCGGGACCTGGCAAAGGAGCTTGCCGGGTTCTCTGCTGTTCTCTCCGGGGAACCTTTGCAGAGGTTCAAGTCCTTGTCTTCGGGGATCCGGGAATGCTCTAAGTTCATGTCCCGAGCGGCCTACGATGGCTTCGAGGCCTCGGCTCGGGTTGCGGCTGCCGGCATTGTGGCTCGACGCCAGGCATGGCTGCAGTCATCGGACCTCGAGCCATGGGTTCAGGACAAGTTGGTCGATGTCCCTTGCCGAGGTGAAAACCTTTTTGGCAAGCCCATGGCCGAGAAGGCTGCTGAGCTCGAGACCGAGCACCTCACGAGGACAAGGTTGTCTCGAAAGACTTCTGCCCCTTCACACAAGAAGAAGGGCTCAGGTAAAGTCCTTTTACCCGAGGAAGGCGACTGCCTACAAACAGTTCCCAACTTACCAGGGCTCCCCCGCTCCCCCAGAGGGTCAGCAGGCCAAGGGGCAGGGACATGGGCCCCGTAGGCAGAAAGCCCCCAAGCCTCCGGCTTCTGCTCCTACTCAGCAGGGTGGGGGTTTTTGACTCCCAAAGCATAGCCTCTCCATCTCTGCTGTCCCATCCCTGCACAGGAGGTCGCCTAGCCCTGTTTGCCCACCGGTGGCCAACCGTTACAGGGGACAACTGGGTCTTAAGCATAGTCCAGAAGGGCTACCTGCTTCCTTTTCATCGGTTGCCGCCTCCCTATTTTCCAGGAGAGCCTCCAAGGCCTCCTCTCCATACAGCCCTCCTGCAGGAGCTCCCAGGGTCTGTTACGAGACCAGGCGGTGGAGCCTGTGCCTCCCCACTCCCAAGGTCACGGGTTTTACTCCAGGTACTTCCTAATACCAAAGAGAACAGGGGATCTCGGGCCTATTCTAGACCTCAGAAATCTCAACAAGTTCTTACAGAAGGAAAAGTTCAAGATGCTTACTCTTGGAACACTTCTGCCCTACCTCCAGCAGGGAGATTGGCTATGCTCTTTAGATCTAAAGGATGCGTACACTCACATCCTTATTCATCCAGACCACAGAAAGTATCTCAGGTTCATTGTGGGAGGAAATCATTATCAGTACAGAGTGCTGCCATTTGGCCTCACCTCCGCCCCCAGAGTCTTTACCAAATGCCTGGCAGTGGTGGCGGCCTATTTGTGAAATCAGGGTATCTTTGTCTTCCCCTATGTGGACGACTGGCTCATCGGGTCAGACGTGCCAGGAGGCCAGGCAAGCCACCCTCCGAACGATTTCTCTGCTACAGCATCTGGGGTTTGTCATAAACTTCGCAATGTCCACTTTGCTCCCCTCCCAAAACTTAGAATTCATAGGGGCAAGACTAGACTCTCTGCAGGCAGAAGCTTCTTGCCAGAAGTCAGAGCCCAAAGGCTGATGACCTTGGCGAACCAGTTTCTCAGCACGTCTCTGGTCTCTGCCAGGCTCTGCCTGAGGCTTCTTGGCCACATGGCTTCGACAGTGCATGTCACACCCCATGCCAGGCTTCATATGAGGCCTGCGCAATGGTGCCTCAGAACTCAGTGGTCACAGGCCACAGGGAGCCTCAGAGACAGAGTAAGGGTGTCCAGACGATTCCTGCACTCCCTACGTTGGTGGCTGCATCCCCCCCAACTTACTGGAAGGGATGCCTTTTCAGCCACCTGGGTTCACAGTGGTATTGACCACCGATGCCTCTCTACAGGGCTGGGGAGCACACTGTCTGGGCAAGTGCACTCAAGGCCTGTGGTCTCCCTGGGAGGCCCAGCAGCAGATCAATCTACTGGAGCTTCGGGCTATTCGATTAGTCCTCAAGACTTTCTCTCAAGCCCTCGCTCACCAGTCTGTTTTAGTACAGACAGACAATCAGGTAGCCATGTTTTATGTGAACAAACAGGGAGGCACTGGGTCCAGGCTCCTTTGTCAGGAGGCGCAGGACCTTTGCTTGTTTGCGCTCCGGCACCACATGTTGCTCAAGGCGGTTTATCTCCCTGGCCAGGAGAATTACCTAGCAGACAGGTTGAGCAGAATTCTGCAGCCACACAAGTGGCAGCTCCATCCCTTGGTAGTTCAGAAGATCTTCCTGAGATGGGGACTTCCATCCATAGATCTCTTTGCCAGTCCCCTGAACAGACAGCTGCCCCAGTTCTGCTCCAGGCAACCGCATCCTCTGAGACTAGAAGCAGATGCTTTTCTGATTTCCTGGTCCCAAGGTCTCCTCTATGCATTTCCTCCCACGCCTCTGGTGGCCCAAACCCTGTTCAAAGTTCTGAAGGACCAGGCCTCGGTCCTTCTGGTAGCCCCCAGGTGGCCGAGGCAACCTTGGTTCCCACTTCTGCTTCAGCTAGCAGTGGACCCTCCACTACCTCTAGGGTTGCAGCCCGACCTTCTGTCTCAGGACCAGGGGTCTCTTCTGCACCCCAATCTCAAATCTCTCAATTTGATGGCCTGGAAGCTGCAAGGGTAGTTTTGGCTCCTTGGGGCCTACCTCCTGAAGTTGAAGATGTCGTCCTGACCTCTAGGAAGCAGTCCACTAGAAAAACCTATGCCCTGAAGTGGAAGAGGTTTTCTGTGTGGTGTCAGCTGCGTACAGAAGATCCTTTCTCCTGTACTGTACCAGTGGTGCTTCAGTATCTGCTACACTTATCCAATCAGGGCTTTAAGTCCAATTCTGTTCGGGTCCACCTCTTGGCTCTAGCAGCTCACCACTCACTGGTGGAGGGACACTCTATATCGGTTCACCCCTTGGTGTCCCGGTTCCTCAGAGGTTTGCTCTTGCTCAAACCTCCTGTCCGTCCTCCGGCCCCTGAGTGGGAGTTGAATGTGGTCTTGCAGCAACTGACTCGCCCACCTTTTGAGCCGATGGCTAATTGTCCTCTCCGCTTCCTTTCCTGGAAAACACTCTTCCTAGTAGCCTTAACCTCGGCCAGACGGGTGAGTGAGCTTCAGGCCCTAGTCTGTGACAGGCCTTACACCCGCTTCTATAGGAACAGGGTAGTCCTTAGGACTCATCCAAAGTTCCTCCCTAAAGTTGTCTCCTCTTTCCACCTCAACCAGGAGGTGGTTCTTCCAACGTTCTTCCCTAGGCCTGATGCAAGCCAGGCTGAAGCGGTCCTGCATACCCTGGACTGTAGGAGGGCCTTATCCTTCTACCTTGACCGTACGCAGGGACATAGAAGGGCTACTCAGCTCTTCATCTCTTTTGACCCTAATAATTTGGGGTTAGCTGTGTCCAAGCGTACCTTGTCCCTGTGGGTGGCTGACTGTATCACCTGGGCTTACAGGGCGGCTGACCTTCCCTTGCAGGGTCGGGTCACGGCCCATCGTGTCAGGGCAATGGCTGCCTCAGTAGCTTATCTCCGCTCTGTACCATTGGCAGACATCTGCAGGGCTGCAACTTGGTCCTCAAGCCAGACTTTTGCAGCTCATTACTGCCTGGAGAGGGAGTCCCGTAGGGACAGTGCTTTTGGCCAGGCAGTACTCCGGAATCTCTTTGAGGTTTAGGCAACTCCTGCCCTCCATTGGGCTACCGGTGGAGGTTCTTTCAGTGAAAAGCCTTTCTTTGATGCTGGGACTAGAGGGAGTTCTCTTGTTCAGCCTGGGTTCCTTGGTAGCTCAGAGCTTGGGAGTCACCCATATGTGAGGTCTGACTTCCTGCTTGGTCCTGGAGAAAGAGTAGTTACTCACCTGTAACAGGTGTTCTCCAGGAGCAGCAGGAATCGGTCCTCACAACCCTCCCTCCTCTCCTAGGAGTTGCAGTTGTACATAGTTTATTTTACATTTTGTGTGCTGTTTTTTTAGCTATGTCATTTGACTGAGCAAGATGGCACCTTTTAGGCAGGAAGGGGACCGCGCATGCGTGCAGTATTCCCAAAGGCTTTCATAGAAAGCTGGGGAAATGCTCCGCATGGGGCTCCATTGACGTCGATGTCACCCATATGTGAGGACTGATTCCTGCTGCTCCTGGAGAACACCTGTTACAGGTGAGTAACTACTCTTAACCAGAACTGGGAGCTGTTTCTCTAGCTTGACGGGTTCTCAATCCAATCCTCAGGACAAATCTAGCCAGTTGTTTTTCCAGGATACCCACAGTGAATATGCATGAGAGATTTGCAAACAGTGGAGGCATTGCATGCAAATTTCTCTCACATCTTCATTGAAGATATCGTGCATATCTTAATGTATATATACGTTATTGCAGCTGCTTAAACTGGTTATGGTGTATCTAAAGTATGTGAAACATTCTTATTTATCTGGTATGTACATTCTTGCACTGTTAATATTATGGTTGTTTCAATTCTATATGCACCTAATGTAGCCTTATGTTGAAACATGGCCATATTGGGCATTTAGTATTGGGCCCAATATTCAAAGGCATTTACATGGTTTACAGACTTGTAAACTCTGTCAATGCCCCTAAGCGGGATCAGCGGCACTGACTGTGTTACTGCCACTGAGTATCCACGGGTACCACCACTATATGTCCCGATGCTAAACTGTTAGCATTGGAGCATTCCTTGGGCAGTACCTGAGGATAACCCATCAGCGGCAATTATTCAGCTGCTATCCAGTTATCCTTTGGCAGCCAAAGCTAAGAACATAAGAAATGCCATAATGGGTCAGACCAAGGTCCATCAGACCCAGTATCCTGTTTCCAACAGTGGCCAATCCAGGTCACAGGCACCTGTCAGATTCCCAAAAAGGTTCATAGTTTCCCCAATGCTTATCCCAGGGCAAGCAGTGGATTTCCTTGGTTCTCTTTAATAATGGGTTATGGACTTTTCCTCCAGGAACTTGCCGAAACCTTTTTTAAACCCAGCTACACTAACAGCTTTTACTACTTCCTCTGGTAACAAATTTCAGAGTTTGATTTCTCCTTGAACGAAAAAATATTTTCTCTTATTAGGCCTAAATGGGCTATATTGTAGCTTCATTAAGTGTCCCCTACTCTTTCTACTTTTTGAAGGAGCGAGCAACGGATCTATGTTTACCCGTTCCACTCCATTCATTAATTTATAGACCTCTATCATATCTCTTCTCAGCCTTCTCTTTTTCCAGGTTGAAGAGCCCTAACCTTTTAAGCCTTTCCTCATAGGGGTATCCTTCCATCCCCTTTACCATTTTGCTGACTCTTCTCTGTACCTCTGTCCTAACCTTTTCTGCTGAATATCGCTGCTGCTTGGTTAGCTTCCGGTTTCCGTGGCTGATCCAGATATTGCCCTGACATTGAATATCCGGATTTAGAGTTCAGTGGCAATGGCTAGGTGCTCTAATCATGCTAGCCGCTGCTGCTAAGTATTGGGCCCATGTTTTTAAGAGTGCTTTTTAATAATTTTTTAAAAACATTTTATTGCTGATTTATTTCTGCTGTAGTGCTGTTGAAGGCCGGTCTGGCTTGGTGTGTCCCAAGGTTCTGGTTGAGAATACCTGCTTCTTTTTAGCTGGATCATAGGCACTAAGTAACTGTCTCTTTGCTTTGAGAGAAATTACTAGTGTTCATCCCATGAATTTGGGATGCAAAAGTCGGGTAGGATTCTGTGGCATCTACTGATTCCAACTGAATAATAAGCTGTGGCTTATAAATACAGATTTCATGAAACATGAAATGCCTCAGATGTAGCTAAAAAATAAGCTTTGCCTCATTCAGAAGTAACTTCATTCTCGGTGAGATTGAAACTTTGCTTGAGGGTATATGGTGTTGAAATGCACATCTTCAAAAGGAGTGAACTTCTAAAGTTAGGTATGATTTTAGACCTAGTGTGCATCAGGAAAGCTTACACTCACTCTTTAGTAGTGCTCTGAGCACCCACAGAGTCTGTAGGTGTGCGGACAGCTCAGTTATGTGGCAACTGGAAGCAAAGCTCAAGAATCGAAGACAGACAGTCACTTTTCATTTATCAGGTGCATCCTGAAAGAACTTTGGTTTTCTGTTTATTCTTTGCGCTTTCCACATTTATAAACGTCAGCCCCACTTCTTAGGTCAGCCAGTGTAGCAATAGCCTTTTGGCTACAGGTGACCTGTATTGAGGCAAGCAGACTCACTCTCCCTCCCTTGGAACTTCAGGGATGAAGATCTTTTAGGTTGAAATTAGAGCAGGTTCTCAGGATTAGTTTGCACATTGTGCGTTGTGTGGAGCAGCTGAGCTTTTGAATGGATGTGACCAGGAGTGACTCCGAGTCTTGATCAGTCACAACTTCCCACATTGTCTATGTTAAGTATCCCAGATGTGAGCTACAGTAATCATAAGCAATTGGTTTTGTAGCCTGCTTTTCTAAACGATGCAGAAGGCGGTTTACAGCGCTATTAGAATTCAAATCCAAGGACTAAAATTAACAGTGGATCCCTCCCTAGTAACCCATAAAAGGATGGCTGGTATTAATAGCTCCAAGCTGCTGTTTTTCCCTTCTTTTTCCTTTGTCCTGCATCTCTCCTTGATTATATTTCCTGCTGAGACCTCTGTATGCTACTTGTTCTCTGCACTGAAGCTTTTCTGCAGCAGGATTCTCCCTCCCTTCCTCTTCCCTTCCCCCCCCCGTCCCATCCATTTGTAGTTAGGATCCCTGAGGAAAGGAGAGCAAAGGAAAGGATTCAGTTCAGTAATCCTAAAGGACCATTGGGTGTAATGTAAACACTTAAATCTTACAACCTGTTGGTTAGTTTCAGACTGTGGTGTTTCAGGGCTCATATAGCCAAGGCTACTTAATTACACTCGCCATCCTTCACATTTTCTGGATAGTGTAAGTAAATAACAAAAACCTAAAATTCTTTGGGAAATATACAAAACTAAAGGAGAAAAAGGACCTCAGTCTCCAAGCCAGTCTTTGAATATTGATAATGTTTGGCATTTCAGCTAACATCATTGATCCAGAAAAAACTCCTTTTTAAAAATTCTTTGTTTTAATTCATGTATTTCAATTTATATATATTTTTCTCCAGGACCAAGCAGGAAGTCAGTCCTCACATATGGGTGACGTCGGCGCCGACGGAGCCCTCGCGGAGCAATTTTCCCCAGCTTTCAAAGAAAGCCTTTGGGAATTGCAGCGCGCATGCGCGGTCCCCTTCCCGCCCAAGGGTGCCATCTTAGCCAGTCTTCTTTTTTCCGCGGAGCCCTACAGACGTGGTCTTCTTGTCCCCGCAGAAAAAGTTGATTTTTCGTCGTTTATTTCTCTTTTTTCTTCGGTTCGACGCCGGTCTCTTTCCTGCCCGGACTCGCGACGCCGTTGCGAGTCCTTCTCTTATTTTTCGGTTTTTCTGATTTTTCTTGTCAGTTTCGTTTTCGGTTTTTTGCTGGCAGCCCGGTCCTTTGACCTTGCAGGGGCCCTTTTTCCCCCGATGGCTGCCAGTGGTTTCAAAAGGTGTGTTCAGTGTGACAGAAATATGTCACTCACTGACACACACGATAATTGCCTCCGCTGCCTTGGCCCAGATCACGAGGAACTGATCTGTGGGGCCTGCAGCAAAATGTCCTCCAAAGCATTACGGAGTCGGCGGCATCAGCGGGAAAGAATCTTCGCAGATCCCACCCGTACCCGGACTTCGTCGGAGGCCTCGGCGTCCAGAGGCTCCAGCTCTGAGCATCGCCGGAGTTCCTCCGACAGAAGTTCTCCCTCCGGGGATCATCGTCGGAAGGCGAAACCCGCGAGGGCGGCGTCGGTGGACGCTCCTGGTTCCGCGAGGGCCAGGTCACATAGCCCCGATAGCCGTCCCGGGTCTTTGGAGAAGGAACGTCTCCCGAAGCGACCTCGTCTGGAATCGGAGTTGCCTGCTCGGGTAAGTCCTGTAGTCCTCCTAGACTCGCCTCCGAGGGGTCCGACGTCGGGCCCGAGTCGGGGGCTGCTGGGTCACCTGAGGTCGGACTCAGGTTGACGGCCTTGGAGAGCAGACTATCTGCCTTCATGGACCAGCAGCGGGCACTGATCGCTAGCCTTGCTGGCGCCTCTGCCCCGACCGCCGGGACGTCGACGTCTAAGTCGACCCCGGAGACCGAGCCGATCCTCGAGTCCATGCGGGCTCGAGTCGATCCTCGGTCGAGGTCACCCTCGGCCTCCCGTTTGGGACCGAGGTCGTAGACGCCGACTCCCTCGGCGTCGGGGCGTCCGACGCCTCCGCCCGCCCGAACCGACCCCACCGATTCCTCCTCGGAGTCGGCCTGGGAGTCTGAAGAGGAAGAGTCACCTGATTCTTTTCGGACTCGGTGTGTCCCCTCGGACTCCCCTGAGTCCGAACCTCGGAAACAGTCCCCCCCGGAGGATGCCTGGTTCTCGGACTTCGTCAGGGATATGGCCAAGGCTTTGGCCTTCCCTGCGGATCCCGAGGAGGAGCCTCGAGCCGAAGAGCTCGACGCCCTTCAGTACGACTCTCCCGCCAGGGAGCACTTCACTGTACCGGTTCCTCCCATGCTGGAACGACTACTCTTCCGCATGTGGGAGAGTCCGGCATCGTCGCCGGTATTAAGCAAGCGGGTCGATTCCATCTATCGAGTCCGCAAGAGCCCTGGCTTCCAAAAAGCACAGCTACCGCACCATTCCATGGTGGTGGAATCGGCCATGCATAGGCTTAAGAGCCAGAAGATGCACTCCTCGGTGCCTCCTGGCAGGGAGGCCCGCAACCTGGATGGCCTCGGTAAGAAGTGTTTCCAGGGCTCTATGCTTGCTTGTCGGGTCCAGACCTACCAGCTCTACATGGGCATGTATCTTAGAGACCTGGCTAAAGCGCTAGCCGGATTCTCCGCGGGGCTGTCCGAGGAACCTTTGCGGAGGTTCCTAGCCTTGACAACTGGTATTCGGGAATGCTCCAAATTCATTTCTCGAGCAGCCTATGATGGCTTTGAAGCATCGGCTCGAGTGGCCGCAGCCAGCATCGGTGCCCGCCGACAGGCTTGGCTTCAGTCGTCTGACCTTGAACCCTGGGTGCAGGACAAGTTGGTCGATGTCCCCTGCCGAGGTGAGAACCTCTTTGGCAAGCCCATGGCTGAGAAGGCTGCACAAATCGAGACGGAGACTCACCAGAACTAGGCTCTCTAGGAAGACCTCTGCCCCTTCCCAGAAGAAGAAGGGCTCGGGAAAGAAGTCCTTTTACCCGAGAAAGGCGGCTGCCTATAAACACTACCCTCAATATCAGGCCTCCGCAGCTCCCCAACAGGGTCAGCAGGCCAAGGGACGGGGTAACGGGTCCCGTAGGCAGCAAGCCCCCAAGCCTGCATCACCGGCCCCTGCTCAGCAGGGTGGGGGTTTTTGACTTCATCAGCATAGCCTCTCCCCCTCAGCTGGTTCCTCCCAGCACAGGAGGCCGGCTGGTTCACTTTGCCCACAGGTGGTCCAACATCACCTCAGATGCCTGGGTACTTCATGTTGTGAGAGAAGGCTATCTTCTCCACTTCCACCAGGTCCCTCCCTCCTATTTCCCGGGAGAGCCTCCACGACTCCCGCTGCACAGGGACTTACTCCTTCAGGAGTTAGCAAGTCTTCTTCAGGAACAGGCTGTGGAACCGGTGCCCCACCACCTGAGGGGTCAAGGCTTCTATTCCAGGTATTTTCTAATACCAAAAAGAACGGGAGGCCTCAGACCCATCCTGGACTTGCGCAACCTCAACAAGTTCCTCGTCAGAGAGAAGTTCAAGATGCTTACCCTTGGAATCCTTCTGCCCTACCTCCAGCAGGGAGATTGGCTATGCTCCTTGGATCTAAAGGATGCCTACACGCACATCCTCATCCACCCAAGCCACCGCCAATACCTAAGGTTTGTGGTGGCAGGAAATCATTACCAGTACAGGGTACTGCCCTTTGGCCTATCCTCCGCACCACGAGTCTTCACAAAATGTCTCGCGGTGGTGGCGGCTTATCTCCGGCTTCACGGCCTCTATGTCTTTCCGTACCTAGACGACTGGCTCATCAGAGCATCGTCCTCTCCAGAAGTCACAAAAGCCACACACCGCACTGTGACTCTTCTACAGTACTTGGGCTTTGTCATAAACTTCGCAAAGTCCACTTTGCTCCCCTCGCAAGATCTCGAATTCATCGGCGCAAGATTGCACACTCTTCAGGCGCGAGCTTTCCTGCCTCTCGACAGGGCTCAACGGCTCATGGGCCTAGCCGGCCGTTTCCGCAGCCAGTCCCTGGTCTCGGCCAGGCGCTTCCTGCGACTACTCGGCCATATGGCTTCCACCGTCCACGTGACCCCCAATGCCCGCCTGAATATGCGGCCTGCTCAGTGGTGCCTTCGCAAGCAGTGGCAACAGGCCACGGGCTGCCTAGCCGACTTAGTGCGGGTCTCCGGCCCACTGGCCTCTTCTCTACAGTGGTGGCTTCATCGGCCGAACCTGATACTCGGAATGCCTTTTCAGTCTCCTCCGCCGGCTCAAGTGCTGACGACCGATGCTTCTCTCCTGGGATGGGGAGCGCATTGCCAAGGGGCATGTACTCAAGGTCTCTGGACCACGTGGGAGTCTGCGCAGCAGATCAACTTCCTGGAGCTCAGAGCGATCCGTCTGGCTCTCAAGGCTTTCTCCCACCTGACTTCTCGCCGGTCCGTCCTTGTCCAGACGGACAATCAAGTTGCCATGTTCTACGTGAACAAACAGGGGGGCACGGGCTCCTTCCTTCTCTGTCGAGAAGCACAGAGGCTCTGCTCTTGGGCCGTCAGCCACGGCATTCTTCTCAAGGCAGTTTATCTCCCAGGCCAAGAAAATTGCCTGGCGGACAAACTCAGCAGAATCCTCCAGCCGCACGAGTGGCGACTGGATCCCTTGGTAGTTCAGAAACTTTTTCTGAAGTGGGGCCTCCCCACGATGGATCTCTTTGCCAGTCCTCTCAACCGGCAACTTCCTCGCTTCTGCTCTCGGCAGCCGCATCCCCTTCGAGTAGCGGCGGATGCTTTTCTGCTCTCATAGTCGAAAAGCCTTCTCTATGCCTTTCCTCCCATACCGCTAGTCTCCCGAACTCTTTTCAAGGTTCTCCGAGACAAAGCTTCCATGATCCTGATAGCTCCTCGGTGGCCCAGGCAGCCATGGTTTCCACTCCTGCTGCAACTAGCGGTGGCGGATCCGTTCCCTCTGGGGTTTCAACCAGATCTCCTAACACAGGATCAGGGGTCCCTACTACACCCCAACCTCAGATCTCTACATCTGATGGCTTGGCTGCTGAAAGGGTAGTCCTTGCTCCCCTTCTACTGCCGGCAGAGGTAGAAGAGGTCGTCCTAGCTTCCCAGCGACCTTCTACCCGCAAATGCTACGCCCTTAAATGGCGTCGCTTTTCAGCTTGGTGTGCCCAGCAGTCTCGGGATCCCTTCTCCTGCTCGGTGTCGGTGATCTTGCAGTACTTGCTCTACCTCTCTAATCTGGGACTTAAGTCCAACTCCGTCAAAGTTCACCTCAGTGCTCTTTCAGCACATCATGTGCCGGTGGATGGCAGACCTCTTTCCAGCGACCCTCTCGTGGCAAGGTTTCTCCGAGGTCTCCTTCTACTTAAACCACCTCTGCGCCCGCCAGCACCTGACTGGGATCTGAATGTGGTTTTGCAGCGGATCACCTGTCCGCCTTTTGAACCTATGGCTACCTGTTCTCTCCGTTTTCTTTCTTGGAAAACCTTATTCCTGATAGCTCTCACTTCCGCTAGATGCGTAAGTGAATTGCAGGCCCTCGTGTCTGATCCCCCTTACACTCGGTTCTACAAAAATAGGGTAGTCCTACGGACTCACCCTAAATTTCTTCCAAAAGTGGTCTCCCCTTTTCACATCAATCAGGAGGTGGTACTTCCGACCTTCTTTCCCAGGCCACACTCCAGCCGAGCTGAAATGGTCCTGCATACCCTGGACTGTAGAAGGGCATTGAACTTCTACCTTGACCGTACGCGGGAGCACCGTAAAGCTGCTCAGCTTTTTGTGTCTTTTGACCCCAATAAATTGGGGCTCCCTGTCTCCAAGCGTACTCTGTCCATCTGGGTTGCTGACTGTATCGCTTGGGCTTATGGGGCAGCCGGACTCTCGTTAGAAAGTCGAGTCACGGCTCATTGTGTTCGGGCGAAGGCTACGTCAGTGGCTTACCTCCGCTCTGTTCCATTGGCAGACATCTGCCGGGCCGCTACTTGGTCTTCGAGCCAGACTTTTGCGGTCCATTACTGCCTCGAGAGGGAGTCCCGCAGGGACAGTGCTTTCGGACAGGCAGTCCTCCGAAATCTCTTCGAGGTTTGAGCAACTCCTACCCTCCATCCCGGATGGGGGCTACCGGTGGGTAATAATTCAGTGAAGATTCTTTCCTTCTGTGCTGCTGAGCTAGAGGGAGCTCATTTTTGTGCTTAGGGTCTCCGGTAGCCTTAAGCTTGGGAGTCCCATATGTGAGGACTGACTTCCTGCTTGGTCCTGGAGAAAGCGTAGTTACTCACCTGTAACAGGTGTTCTCCAGGAGCAGCAGGAATCAGTCCTCACAACCCTCCCTCCTCCCCTTGGAGTTGCAATTATCTGCTTTAGTTTTTTTGCAAATTTTTATGCTGTCTTTTAGCTATGTCATCTGACTGGCTAAGATGGCACCCTTGGGCGGGAAGGGGACCGCGCATGCGCGCTGCAATTCCCAAAGGCTTTCTTTGAAAGCTGGGGAAAATTGCTCCGCGAGGGCTCCGTCGGCGCCGACGTCACCCATATGTGAGGACTGATTCCTGCTGCTCCTGGAGAACACCTGTTACAGGTGAGTAACTACGCTTTATAAATATATAGAACTCTTAAATCTTCATATGTATCACTTATAAAAAGACTACCATTGTCAGTCCTCATACTATACATGACCACCTCCATGGCAAGCAGGAAGTAAGTCCTCATGTATGGATGATGATACCAACGGAGCCCCTCATGGGAACGCTCTACTGGGAAGCTTTTGGGAGGTGCCTTCCCGCCTGCCTTGGCACTACTTTCTCCAGTCTTCATTTTCCACAGAGCCCCACAGATGGGAATCTGTCATCCGCTGGTAAACATCTTGTTTTTTTCCCCTCCAGGAGTCTCTTTGTGCTTGTCTTAAACTTTTCTGCCTGTCGTTGGTAGCATTGGGTCTGTCTATCGTGGTTTTGTCTTCAGTTCTGGCGCTTTTTTTGGTAGCTTTTCTTGTTTTTCCTGTGGTCCAGCTGGGCCTCTGGTCTTCTTCGAGCCGTTTGCTTTTGCCATGGCCTATTCCCAGACATGTCCCAGAAACCAGCAGTGGGTTCAAGAAGTGTGCCACAGATCTCTCTTGTCCAAAAGTCTACTCCAGCATCTTTGGAGCTGGCATTGGTCTCGAAGGTGCATCTACATTGAGGAGGTTTCTGGGCTTATTCGGAGCCAAGCGTCCGTGGTGCCACAGAGCATAGGCCATCGGTTAGTCTCTGCCTGGAATCGGAGATGGACTCAACCTCAACTCCATCAGCGTCGAAGTGGGCTGTCTGAGCACTGGACTAAGTCCCATGTGCATTGGTATTGAAGCCCTTCCCAACATGATGTGGAGAGCGATGGCTGTGTTCTCCAGGAACAAGTAGTAAGTCAGTCTTCACATATGGGTGAGATCGGCACTGACGGAGCCCATGCAGAGCATTTCCCCAGCTTTCAAAGAAAGTCTTTGGGAATGCCACCATTCATGTGTGGTCCCCTTCCCGCCCAAGGGTGCCATCTTACTTGGTCTCCCTTTTTCTGCGGAGCCCTTTGGACGCACGTCCTCGTCCCCGGAAAAAGTTTCTTTATTACAACCAGTTTTTTGCTTTCCGGCCTTTGCTGGTGGTCCTCTCGCTTCTCGAGCACCTCTGCTTCGGCCCTAGTCTTGGTTTTTTGCCTTTTTGCCTTTTTGTGTTTCACTGCGATTCACGCTCTTTTTAACCGCTGGCCACATCGTGGGTCTTCGACCTCGCAGGAGTCCTTTTTCCCCCAATGGCCTCCAGTTTTAAGAAATGTGATAGGTGTTCAAAAAACATGTTGCTCACGGACAACCATGACTATTGTCTTAGGTGTCTAGGAGTAGACCATGACCCAAAGCTATGCTCCCTCTGTAAGAATATGTCCTCCAAGGCAATCCAGAGTCATAAGCAGAAGCTGGATGATCTCTTCCGTAAGGCAGCCCCGGTGTCCCCGGTAGCCTCCTGCTCTTTGGCCACACAACCTCTCGAGTTTCCCAAGGCTCATTCCGGGCATGGCGGCACTCTGACCATGGGTCGCCCAAACGCGAGCAGAAGAAGAAGAAGAAGGCTGTGAGGACTCTGTCGGGGGCGCCAGGCAAGCATCACCCCTCCACCCTCTTTAAAAATCGGCAACACAGAACTAAAAACCAAACCCACAATCCACTACCTTGGCGTTACACTGGATCAACAACTGGACCTGAAAACCCACATAAAAAACACAGTAAAAACAGTATACATGAAAATAAGGACCTTAAAACATCTCCGACCGCTACTTGACTTCAGCGACTACCGATCGATCTACCAGGCTTTAATATTACCACATTTCGACTATGCCAACGTAATTCTACACGGTCTCCCTCATGCAACACAGGCTCCTCTCCAGCTTGCAATGAACACTGCTGCAAGAGTACTAACAGGGGCCTCACGGAGAGATCACATAACGCCAGTACTGATGAACCTCCATTGGTTGCCGGTTCAAGCAAGAACCCTGCACAAAGTTCTAACCTTAACCTTCAAAGCCTTAAACACTCTGACCCCACAACTATCAGCAAGATGATACATAAGGTACCACTGAACAGAAACAGAAGACCCATGATGCAAAACACCCTAGAGGTCCCAAAAGTAATAACGACATGTACAAAAGCAACAACAAATAGGGCCTTTACAATCTATGCTCCCAGGGCATGGAATGCTCTTCCCACCTCTATTCGAAACATCACCCACCTAACCCACTTCAGGAAGGCATTAAAACAGCACCTGTTCACCACATACTACCCTGAATCCAGCCTTAGTAATCATACTTATTGCCCCTCAGACAATCACTCACTCCAACTAAACAAGCAGACTCAGCATGAAAAAGGATAATCAACAGATCTCTAAGAAGTACCCACTGAACTAGAATTCAGACTCCCAGTGTAAATAAGATGTAGATATGTTCTGCCTGAAATCAGGTACCAGTGTAATACAATGTAAATAATTATACAATATAATTATACAATATACATAGTTTCCCCCAGTTACGTCCAAGTTGATCTCCCTGTTTATTGTAAATACAACTCAAAGTGCCTGTGTTGTATAGTTGATGTTAAATGTAAACCGCTCTGATCTAAAATAGAGCGGTATAGAAGAACTGTTAAATAAATAAATAAATAAATGAGAGATCATGCGCCCAGTCTCTCAGCCCCCCTCGGCAGTCTCTGGAGTCAGAGAGGTAGCAGCCCAGTAAGGTACCTTGAACCGATACAGAGGCCTCTAGCAAAGGCACCCGGTCTCCTGAGGGTTGTCTCAGCAAGGGCTCCTCGACACCTGACCCAGTCGCCCCACTCTGGAGTGGGAGGCCCGAAGGCTGGCCTTGAAGCGTAGCGTTTCTCTGTTCCTTGCTGCCCAGCAGGCACTGGTGCCTGGCCCTGCTGGCACGTGCCTCGAGACCCCAGGGACCTGGACCTCGACCTCGAGGACTCCCCAGGCTGCAGCAGTAAACCCTGAGAGCTAGAAGCTTCGTGAGGGTCCTCAGCGCGGGTCTCGATCTCCATCCAGTCCTCGAGCACAAGATCTTCTTTGGCAAGCACCTCTGGCTGTGGGACAGCTTCGGCCTCGGGAGCCCAGCATGGATCCACCAACCCATCTTGAGCCGCCCAACCTCAAGTCCTCCACGGACTACTAAGAGTAGGAGTCCGATGGGGAAGCCTCCCCGGAGACTCTGTCTCACTGAGACCTCCCCTCAGACCCCTCTCCGCCGACCCAGAGGCAGCAGACACCTCCTTTCTGGAGTTTGTCCAGGACATGGCGCGGGCCCTAGAGCTAGCCACCAAGTCTAAGGAGGAGCACCGTACAGAGGAGCTCGATATTCTTCAATACGAAGCCCCTCTGAAGGAAGCTTTCTCTGTGCCAATTCCTCCCATTCTGAACCAATGACTCCTCTGCATGTGGGAGACCCCAGCCTCTGGTCCCTATCGTGAGACAGTGCCTGGACGCTATGTATAGGGTTCAGCGGGGCCCATGGTTTCGGAAAGGCCAGCTTCCTCACATCTCGATGGTGGTCGAATCAGCCATGCGGAAGCTAAAGAGCCCGAAGACTCATTCTTTGGTCCCACCGGGCAGAGAATCTTGTACCCTCAAAACCCTCGGGCGCAAGGCTTATTAGGGCTCCATGCTGTCATGCCGCATCCAAGTTTACCAAATATACATTGGGATGTTCCTCCGTGACCTCGCTAGTGAGCTCGGAGGCTTCGCGACGGGCCTTGATGGAGACCATCTCCAGCGTTTTCAGGCCCTCTCGAAGTCTGAGAATGCTTGAAGTACCTCTTGCAATCTGCGTACAATGGCTTCGAGTCTTCTGCTCAGGTGGCAGCAGCTGGCATTGGAGCCTGCCGGCAGGCTTGGCTTCAGTCCTCAGACCTTGGAGCAGTGGATCCAGGAGAAGCTGCTGGATATCCCTTGCCTCGGGGAGCACCTTTCGGCAAGTCCATGGAGGATAAGGCAGCGGAGATTGAAATGGAGTATGCAACTTGTACTCGCCTCACCCAGAAACCTTCCTCCCTCCCCAGGAAGAAACAGCAGAGCAAGAAGACTTTCTTCCACCGGAAGGGGCTCCCGTATATGGGCTATCCATCCTACCTGCTGGCATCAACGCCTGTAAATAGCCCACGCCTGTAAATAGCCCACCCTGTATATAGCTCAAACAAATCAAGCACCCAACACATCCCTCACACAACTAAGTTTTATCCTCACTGCATGTACAACACACACACTTTACCTGATTGCTTGCTGTGATACCACCTTGATTATTAAGATAAGGCGGTTTAGAAATACTGTTAAATAAATAAATAAGAGCACGGCCCTCGTAAGCCGAAAGGTCCCAAGACCCAACCACTGGTGCCGGCTCAGCCATCCTTAGGGTTTTGACGCTATCCGCATAGCCTCTCATCCACTGACAGATCGACTGTCCATCGGGGGGTGTCTGGTCCACTTCTTCCACAGGTGGGAGTCCATCTCCACCGATGCCTGGGTCCTCCAGGTCGTTTGGGAGGGCTATCTCCTCCATCTGGACTAGCTCCCCACTCCATACTCCCCGGAAAGCCAAGACTGCTTCACTAGCATCAGGTCCTCTTGAGTCAGGAGCTCGCAGGCCTCCTCGAGGACAGGGCGGTAGAACCAGTCCCATCGCACCTCAGAGGACGGGGGTTTTTACTCCCGATACTTCCCCGTCCCAAAGAGTACAGGGGGCCTTTGGCCCATCCTCAACCTGTGGAATCTAAACAAGTTCCTGGTGTGGGAGAAGTTCAAGATGCTCTCCCTTGGAACATTACTGCCCTACCTCCAGCAGGGTGATTGGCTGTGCTCCTTGGAATTAAAGGATGCATATGCTCACATCCTCGTCCATACCAGGCACAAAGTACCTCCGCTTCATGGTTCAGGGAAACCACTACCAATACAGGGTGCTTTTCTTCGGCCTTGTGTCCACCCTGCAGGTCTTCACAAAATGCCTATCTGTGGCTGTGACCCACCTCCGACTGCAGGGCACCTTTGTCTATCCCTGTCTAGATGACTGGCTCATAACAGGGGGCATGGCTTCCAAAGCTCGGCAGGCCACGGATCGCACCATTCACCTCCTGGAGCATCTGAGGTTCATGGTTAATTACCCAAAGTCCCACCTCACTCCAGTTCAGTCCCTGGAGTTTATCGGGGCTCGTTTGGACACCGTGCTGGCCATGGCTTTCCTTCCTCAGGACAGGGCGGACTGCCTCATGTCCCTGGCATCTGAAATGCAGTGCCACAGTGCCATCTTGGCCCGGACGATGCTTTGCCTTCTCGGCCACATGGCCTCCACGATCCATGTCGTGCCCAATGCCTGCCTCAACATGCAGGCGGCACAGAGGTGCCTCTGAGCACAGTGGACACAATTGACCGGCCACCTCAGAGACCCCATCTCGCATGGTGGCGGGAGGTTCGGAACCTGCTTCGATGCATGCCCTTCCAAGCTCCAATGCATCAGGTGATGTTGACTACAGATGCCTTCCTGACGGGCTGTGGAGTCCACTGTGAGGTGCGGCGCACTCAGGGGACCTGGTCCCTTGAGGAGTCCCAGCAGCAGATCAACATTCTGGAGCTTCAGGCCGTCCACCTTGCGCTCAAGGCTTTCAGGAACTGTCTACAGCATTGAGCAGTGCTTGTCCAGACAGACAACCAGGTTACAATGTTCTATGTGAACAAACAAGGAGGGACCGGCTCCTACAGCCTCTGTTTGGAGGGGGTGGCCTTGTGCTCCTTCGCCATGAGCCAGGGCATTACTCTCCGAGCCCACCTACCTCCTGGGCCAGGACAATGTATTGGCGGACCGGCTCAGCAGTGTCCTCCAACCGCACAAGTGGCACCTGTGTTCCTGGACAGCGCAGTGGCTCTTCCAGTCCTGGACCCTTTGCCAGCCCTGCAAATTCGCAGCTCCCCCGATTCTGCAGTCCCATCCCACACTCGGACAGAGTAGCCCCAGATGCCTTCCTCCTTTCGTGGGCAATGCCTCCCTCCCCACACCCCTCATTGCCCGGACTCTTCTCGAGGTCCAGCAGGACAAGGCCTCAATGATCTTCGTGGCCCAGGCAGCTGTGATTTCCCCTGCTACTCTGCCTCTTGACGGAACCCCTGGTCCCTCTTGGGAACTCACCAGAGCTGCTGATGCAGGAGGGGGATCTCCTACTCCACCCCAACTTGAGGTCTCTATCCTTCACAGCGTGGCGGCTGAGCGGGTTGCTCTAGCCCCCTACTTTCTCCCCATGGAGATCGAGGATATCCTTTTGGCCTCACGAAAGGACAACTTCTGCCCTCCGACCCTTCTTGCTCTAGCTACCAGGAGTGTGGCTATCCATGGACCTGGGGTCCTCAGGCCGCCTTTGACCTTCACTGGCGACTGCTCATGGCTCTGTGCTTTTTCCTGCAGGTCATCGGTAGCCTGTAGATGGGGAGTCCCATATGTGAGGACTGACTTCTTGCTTGTTCCTGGAGAAAGTGTAATTACTCACCTGTAACAGGTTTTCTCCAGGGACAGCAGGAATCAGTCTTCCCAACCCTCCCTCCTCCCCTTGGAGTTGCTATCCTTTTTTTGCCATCTTCTTGGAGGAGCTATAGCTATTGCACCTGACTAAGATGGCACCCTTCGGCAGGAAGGGGACCACGCATGCGTGGTGGCATTCCCAAAGGGCTTTTTTTGAAAGCTGGGAAAATGGTCCACGTGGGCTCTGTCAGTGCCGACGTCACCCATAAGTGAGGACATTCCTGTTGTCCCTGGAGACCACCTGTTACAGGTGAGTAACTCCTCTAACAGCTCACTCAGGTGCCCTGGAGAGAGGAATCGACCACCACAGCTTGGAGGGGCACCGACTGTCTCCTGATCACCAAGGTCCCGAATCCCCTGCAGGGACATTCGTCAAAGCTGCTTAGGTCCGAGGCCTTCAGAATCGGCAGCCATGGAGGAATGCCTTCAGGTGTTCCAGGCCTGCATCACATTTATGTTAGAGCAACAGCTGGGTGGTCCTTTAGTGCCAAGGCATCGTCTTTGACTGTAGTGCAGCTGATCCTTGAAATGTGCATGCTCCATGTAGAGGCATTGACATCAGGGCGTCAGGTAGACCCAATGCTGGTTCCCGGTGGGACCATCCCTCTCTTGAGCATATCAGCACAGATGTCCTGGTGAAAGCCCCATTATACTTAATGCCTCATTGGTCCCGTCTATCCTTTCACCCCCTTTGTGGCCAAAGGGAGCTCTGGGGAGAGTCTCAGAGGTACTTCAACATCCTAAGTCTGACTCTGATGGGCGGGGTGACCGATGTGGAATCGGCCAGACCCCTCACCTCCGCATGAACAGCAGAAGTCTCCTCTGTCCTCCTAGGTCCTCATGAGGGATATGGCCAAGGCCATCCTATTTTCATGGGGGATGAGCCCAGCGTGGAGGAGTTGGACTCCTTGACTCCTAAGGAAGCAGTCACAGTGCCAGTGCACCAAAACCTACAGGGCTGAAACTGGGGATGTGACAGAACCCCCTCACTCTACCCTTGGTCAGTAGGAGGCTGGCTTGATGTACCAGGTTTAGAAGACCCTGGAATTTGAGAAGCTTCATTTCCCGCACCACTTCTTAGTGGTGGGCGTCCACCCTGAAGAGGCTCATCCTTCAGTGCCTCCAGGTACAGAAGCTCGGTCATTGGACTCCTTTGGAAGGAGGGGCTTCCGGAGCTCCATGCTTGTGGCTAGGGTACGTTTTCATCAATCCTACATGGGCATGTCCCTGAAGGATGATCCCACTGGCTTGCGCCCATCCCGACTGCTCGGAGTTCTTGGTCAGGCATGCGATGCCTTTGAGACTGTCTCTAGAGTGGTGGCTGTGGGTGTTGGAGCCATCGGCTCGCTTGGCTTCAGTCTTTTGACCTGGAGCAGTCGGTGCGTGCGGTGGAGAGAACCCTTCAGAGAACAGGTGGAGGAAAAGGTTGGCAGCATAGGGAAGCAGCACATCGCCCTCACCAGGCTCTCGAGATGGGTGTCTGATCCCTATCGCTAGAGGTATTGGGTGGGGGACCAGAAGAAGGCCTGCTACCTAAGCGAGCGCAAGTACTTCCTGGTTCTCAAGCTTCTCAGCAGAGGTCACAAGCTCCTCACCCACGGCATCGGGAGAAGCCCTGCAACCCAAGTGGGGGTGGGGTTTTGACTGGTTCGTTCAAAGCATAACCAATCTGTGGTGACAGAGAGGAACCCTCCAGTGGTGGCATAGTTCACTCTCTTTGCATAGGTGGCCCCTCATAACTCCAGACTCATGGAGGCTACTAATAGCCCAAATGGTTACATATTGCACCACAATGAACTGCCGTCTCTTTGACAAGGGCATATCTCTTCAACCCTCTACATATAACCTCCTCCAAGGGGAATTCATCGCCCTTCTGGCTGATCTTGCCATTGAGCCCATGCCTCAGGAGCAGATCTAATGGGAACTACTCCAGTTATTCTCTGGTCCTCAAGAAGGCGGGGGGTTTCGACCCATCCTGTATCCCACAAACCTCAATACCTCCAGGTATAGGAAGGTTCAAGATGGTATTCCCAGGTGTCCTACTCTCCTTTCTTCAGAAGAGGATTGACTATTCCCCCTGAATCTGGAAGATGTGTGCACCCACGTACCCGACCCATCCTGCTCAAAGGCGATATCTCCAATTCGTCCTGGCGGAAAAGCACTTCATCACTGAGTACTACCTTTTGGGCTGACCTTGGCGCCCCCAAGTCTTTTTACAAATTGTCTCACTGCCGCAACAGCCTACCTCAGAACACTGAAGTCTGTCTTCTCTTTTTGGGGTGACTGGCTCATACAAAGCCCCACTCTAGATGGAGTCCAGCAGTTAACAATGTTGTCCCTTCAGATGCTAGAGCTGTTAGGGTTTGTAATCAATTTCCCAAAGTCCCCCCTGCTGCTCGCCCAACAGCTGAAGTTCATGGGGGCTCTCCCCGAAATGGCTCAAACGAAGTTTTCCCTCCACTAGGCCGACTGCAGAGATTGACGGCCTTGTTCCAAGATACCCAGTGAAACTGTGAGACAACAGCTTTGGGGATGCTGTCCAAACTCAGCCACATGGCCTTTGCTGTACAGGTCACTCCCAGGGCTTGTCCTTCAATTAGAGAGGCTCAATTGGACACCAAGGACTCCGTGGAACTAGGCCTCTAGCTACCTTTGAGAAAGGGTGGCATTCACCTGCTCTCTCGTCCAGTCCATGCACTGGTGATTGGATCATTAGAACCTGATCAGGGGTCTCCCCTTTCAGAAGATTGGGGAGTGCATCTGGTTGCCCTCCAGGCATCTGATCTGAACAGGAGAACCTCCATCAGGTCAACTTCTTGGAATCGAGCCATGATGAATGCCTTCAGGGCTTTCGAGATTTGCCTAACCAACCAGATGTACTGGTTCAGACCAACCATCTGGTCACGAGGTATTACATAAGCAAGCTGTAGGGCATGGTTTCATATCTCCTGTGCTGGGAGGCCATCTGGCTATGGAGATTCACCATTGTTCACGATATGGAGATAAGGGCTACATATGCAGGATGTGCAGAATGCCTTGGCGGACCAGCTGAGCCGCATCCTCCTGCTGCATGGGTGGACTCTGGACAAAGGATGTCATGGACTGCATCTTTCAGGAGTGGGGCACCCCTCGCCACTCGATAGATCTGTTTGCAACATGCAAATGGAGCAGTTCCACTCCAGGGTCACCTTGCTCAGCAGGTTGGCTCTGGTTGCTTTCATCCTGCATTGGGGGGAAGGGCCTGCTATACATGTATTCCCCCATTCCTCTCTTTGCAAGGACCTTGTGGAAGCCCCAGATAGCCGAGGTTATGATGATCCTCATTGCTCTGTATTGTCTCGGACAGCTGTGGTTTTCCCCTCTGCTTCATCTTTCCAGTTGGGACCTCTGCAGGTGGGCTATGCCCCAGATTTCATATCACAGGAGGATGGAAGGATGCTACACCCCAACTCAGATCCTTGGCTCTCACTGTGTGGATGTAGAGAGTCTCGTTCTGTTGGAGCTTAACCTGTCCAACCGAGTAACAGGTGTTCTGTTGGCCTCTAAGGGGGGCTTTGATGGGAAGGTTTTATGCTTTCACATGGAAGAGATTGCTTCTTGGTGTGCAACACACAGGTGCTGTATCCATTTATTTGTTCCGTTGACAGACTTCTTGAGTGCCTCCCACTCCTTTCGGAGTCTGGTCTCCAATCCAACTCTTTTGGGGTCCACCTCAGTGTGATTGGGGCTACCATCATGGTTTGGAAGGAAGGTCTATCTCTACTCATCCTTGGTAGTTCACTTCTTGCGAGGCTTGCTTCCCTCGGAACTTGCCTTCAAGCTCCCGGTGCTAGCTTGAGATCTCAATGTGGTCCTAGCGCAGCTTATGTTAACTTCCTTTGAACCACTTGTTCTTGCCCTTTTGCAGTTCTTTACCTGGAAGATCTTGTTCTTGGTGGCAGTTTCGTCAGCTCATCAGGGAAGGGGGCTCTTTCGCCCTATACCAGGTTCCATCATACTAGAGTGATCCTCCACACTAGACCTCGATTCCTCCCGAAGGTGGCATCTGCTTCCATCTTATTCAGTCAGTCATTCTGCTGCCTTTTTTTCCCAAGGCCTCACACCCATAGTGAGGAACCGGCGATGCACTGGTAGGACTGCCAGCGAGTCTTGGGCCTTCTACCTAGCATGACCGAAGGTCCACTGGAAGTCCATCCAACTGTTGTGTCTCTTGACCTTAGCAAGCTAGGGTTTGCCAATTCCAAACACGCACTCTCAATTTGGCTGGCAGACTGCTTCTCTTTCGATTATGCTCAGACTGGCCTGAGCCTTTATGGTCATGTCACAGCTCACAACATTCGAGCCATGGCTGCGTTGGTGGCCAACTTACACTCTGTCTCCATAGAAGAGATCTAGAGATCTGCAGGGCTGCAATGTAGTCTTCTGTCCATATGTTCACATCTCACTACTGTCTGGATGGGGATTGCCAACGCAATGGAAACTTTGGCAAATGTGTATTCCGGCATTGTGTGGGGGATAGAATCCAGCTCCATCCCCCAAGACCCTTCTGTCCATCCAGGCTCCCTCCTCCCTCCCTCCCCCCGCCCCCCCCCAAAAAAAGAAGACAAAAACCACAAGGCATGAATGTTCATGAATGAAACTATGGTGGAGGAGCCAAATCAGATGAGTCTCCCCCTTCCGTGAACTACCATTGCTGTACATAACTGATTCTCCAGTTCTTGGTTCACATTGCCCCGTTGAGCTTTTCGATCTCCTCTGTGTTTGGTAACCTATAGCTTGGGAGTCCTATAGGTGAGGACTGACTTCTTGCTTTTCCACTGAGAAAATGTAGTTACTCACCTGTAGCAAGTGTTCTCTGTTGACGCAAGAATAAGTCCTCACAACTCTCCCACCTCCCCGAGTGGTTGTCTTCTGCTACAGCTTTGATATCACACTGGAGAAGATGGCGCTGCGGCAGGTGGGAAGGCAGATGTGGTGGATCCTCCCAAAAGCTTCCAGTAGAAGCTGGGGAGTGTTCCCACATGGGGCGCCATTGGTGACGTCACCTATACGTGAGGACTTATTCCTGCTGTCCACGGAGAATACCTGCTACAGGTGAGCAACTACACTAACTGGCAAATCAAAAACAATAGAGTCACTTATCTGCAGATACTAGTTGCACACTGTTGATTGCCCAATGGCCCAACAAAAGCCTTTGTTTTGCAGAAAATCTGCTGTTTTAGGGGCCAATTAGATCCAAATCTCTGAGAATAGAACCCGTGCTCTTTGACAGTACACTTCTTCAGCATTTTTTGTCTTTGGAGTACCAGTAAGTGTTTGTGTATCTTGATAAAGTCGGTGTAAATAACTGACATCTTTGCACGTCCATGTATGCATGAGCCTTAAAGCAGATCTCTGATGTACAGCAAATATGGGCTCAGCCAAATGTTTAAAATCATGTGTTTTCTTTTTGCATATTCGGGTATCGCATAGTAGAAATGTTAATGCTGATGGTGAATGAGTCTGTAGCTGTCCTCTGTAGGCTGTGCCCTCTTTTTCTTTTGTCTGAAGATGGCACAGCTCGAGGCAGACTTGCCTGTAGCCCTGTGGTGACTGAATTCATCAGGCTATCTCTTCATAAGCTGATTAAATGAACATGTTCTCCTAACACTGAATCAAGCTTGCTTCTTTTTCATTTTGTCAAACTTTTGTTTTAATTCTGATCACTTCATTTTTATAAGTTTTATTTTGTGTTGTGTTTTATTTTGGAAATGTCTAAAAATAAAGCAAACATGTCATTTCTTTAGTTTATAACTTTTGTTCCTTACACTTTTTCCCCTCTGCGTGCCCATCTCATGTCTGCTGTAGGCATGACGTCCATTCTACTGTCAGCTGCTGGACTGCCCTCTCGCCTCTCCCACGCACCACCTCCTGTTGGCACAGCCACTAAAACACGCAGCTCAGTTAAGAAATTGAGGAAAATGCCTAACAAAGGTAGTTTCTCTTCCACCCTATACTTGTTGCTGTATTTTTTTTTTTTTTTTTTTTTTTTTTTGCAGAAACTTGTATTTTTTTGCTTGTGGTTTTTTAATGAATTAGCCTTTTACCAAGTTAGCTCCAGAACTAGTCTTGATGAGAATAGTAGTGCTATGGCACCCTGGCATGCTGATGAGCCAGAGGCACTTTGTCAGATTATTGGGCCAGGATGACCCAGGACTGGAAGCACTGCAGAAGTGGTGCTTACAGATGCTTTGGGGAGGGGTTAGAACCTGATTAGAGTTCCTGTCTGACTTCATGTCATGACGAATAGACTGGTCTAATCTTGGGTTCACTCTCAACGAACGTATGGAATTGTGGTTATGTTTTTCTGAGGACTGCAATCCCTGCATTCAGTGGGGAAAACCAGGAATGGAACAACATGTTTTATAAGGTACCAAAGCCTGTTAGTAGTCTTAACTGTTATTGCTCAAATTTGCCACCTTCTAGATACCACAATAGTCCCCATGTATGTCAGGCTCTGGAAAGAGTTTCTATATATCCTTCCATTGGAGCAACAGCTTCAGCAGACTAGAAGGATAGGAGAAAGTGGAGAGTAAAGAAAAAAAATCCAGTAAGCCACAAATAAAGGTTCTTAGCAGTCTTGAGGCCCTTCTAGTGCTCCTGAAAAATCCTTCATGTTCATTTGCCGACCTTCCTCAATGTCCTATCCCCATATCTCATCTTCCCTGAGCACTCTGCCACTCTGACCCTGAGGTGAACCCAGTGCATCCTTTTATTGCCCTTTTGTGGTAGTCCCATTTTTTCCTTAGGGCACGCCAGGCACCGACGCTTGTTTTAGCAACATATAGTCTTAATACTTTTCAGATGGTCTATGTTTCTGCATGGGGCCTTTATCTCACTCACTCATTCCGAGTACTGCATGCAGCAACGGTTCCAAGCTCTTGCTCTTCACAACTGATCTGCTTAATCATTTTTAACCAAGTCTATCTGCTTTATAACTAAGCTTTTTGGTGCAGCACATTGTTTTTCTTTTTCCAGTATAATGTGAAAGTTTTTGTATGCTGTATTTGAGAGCGTGACTTTTTATTTTTTAGATGGATTAGCTCATGCTTTTTCATTGGTAGCTCAAGACAAATTATTAGTTTCCCTGTTCCCAGAGGGTTTGTTTGTTGACCTGATTTACTAGCATGCAGTAATGTGAGTTATTTAGGTGGTTAGTAATAAACTCTACTACTACTATTAAACATTTATAAAGCGACACAAGGTATATGCAGCACTGTACAACGCAGATAGAGACAGTCCCTACTCTGTTGCCAATAGTGCGATTTACATTTCATAACATTTGTTAAATTGTATTAGTACATTGAGGCATGTTAGTAAATCTACTAGTTGATGCACTTTACTAAATCTAGCTCTAAGGTTGAACTAGTGAAGAGCGAAGTGACTTGACCAAAGTCGCAAGAACTATAAAATGGATTTGAACTCTAGCTTCTCTGGTTCTCAGCCCACTGCTTTAACCACAAGGCCGCCACTCCACTTACTTTTTTGCAAGGTCTCAACATGAGAGAGCTTATAATTTGAGGGCTCAATTATTCAAAAGGGTTTCCATAACGTCCTACTAGACTAGTCCAAACAAGTGGGCTATGTTCCCTTACCAGCAGATTTGTGGAGACAAAGAACCAATGAAAAACTCAGGTTTCAGTGACGACATTCCTGTGCATCTATTTGCCTCAGCCACCAGAGGTCTCTTCTGTATTTCTTTGTCTTCAGCATATGATGGATGGATTTTCTCTTCTCTGAAGAAAATCTGAAGAATTGAGAGGAAAAGATTGATAAAAATGCTTGTCATAGACCACTTTGAGGATGACTCTCTCACTTGAGCTTGAGGTGGGAGACTCCACTAGACTGCAGTCTTTTCAGTAGCCATAAGAGGAGGGAAAATTGGTTCAACTCCACGCTCTTACCCTGGATAAGAGCCTGTTGAGCAACCAGAAAATTGGAAGAATTCAGCAGCCTCACACAACCTCAATGCCCCTCCCTCTTCCTCTGTACCCTTGCACTCTCCCGAAGATTGCAGAAGGCTCTCGGAGGAATCTGCCTGCCAGCCACCCTAAATGCAGTGCTGCAAAGCCAGTGAAACAGTTTGAGGAGTAGAGCTGAGCCTGGCATGGATCCTCTGCCTCGGGCTCTCATGAGGTGAGTACCAAGGCTTGACCTTGTCATTGTCTTTCTTGGGGGCTCCCAATTCAGTCTGTGTGGGATAAAATTCTGGGTGGACTGCTGGCGGCCGTTGGCACTGTGTGGGGGTTTCCTGCTGTTTTCTGCACATTCTCTAGTACCATTTTTAATATTCTGCGCCTGATGGTTGCACGGACCTTGCGTGTGTTCTGCCTGAGTTGCTCCAACATGGTTGCAATAAAAGCACAGTTAACACGTCTTTGTGCCACCACAGTCCTAGCGCCCACTGTTGTGATACTTTTTATTTTTTTAAAATTTATTTAACGTCACTTATATACCGTGCTATTTAAAATCAGTGCGGTTTACATTCAGCAGTAACTTATACATCGCAGACTAGGCTGTGCTGTAATTACAGTGAAACAGGTGTTATAACGTGGGACATAATTAGGTAACTATATACAGGTTGGAGATCAGGTCAGAGGCCCAGGCGGGCCTGTCCTTGGATAGGGAGTATTTACAATAGTGAGGACTATATACATTCTGATAATTATATGGTCTGCAATGGGGCCGATAGGTGTTACTGCCTCATCAATCACTGGGTGTACTAGTGGGGTAGTCCTGGTGGAGGGGGGTGGCTGTTTGTGTACTGTCCTAAGAATAATGTGTGAGGAAAAGGTGGTGCTTCAGAGCCTTTCTAAATTGGGTAAGGTCGGGGATTGCCCAGATGCTGGACGGAAGGGCGTTCCAGCATCTAGGTGCATAGAGACTAAAAGCCCTGTTTATCATTGCTTGGTTGCTTTTTGTTATTGCTTTCGGAATTACTAGTGTGACAGCTGCAGACCTTCTGGATCTATTAGGGGGCCTGTGGTGGATTAGCTCTGTGAGAGGCGGCTGAGAGCTTGTTGATGGCCTTTGAAGGTTATTACTAGAATTTTGAAAGAGAGTCTGCAGTGGATGGGGAGCCAGCGGAGGTGTTTCAGGATTGGTGTTACGTGGTCTTTCCTGGAAGCTCCATGTAGAATTCTGGCAGCGGTATTCATTGCGAGTTGGCGTGGATTTAGGGTGGTATCCGGGAGTCCCTGTAGGATTGCGTTGGTATAATCAAAATGAGGGATTACCAGCGTTTGATATATTGTCCGGAAGTCCTCTGGATCTAGGACGGGTCGTAGGTGCCAGAGTGTCCATATCTTATGGTAAACTGCATTGACTGTGTTACTTATGTGGGCCTTCATGTCAAGCCGTTGATCTAGAGTCACTCCAAGGTAACTGATTGTGGGTCTGGTTAGCAGCTCGGCTTCTTTCACCTTTAAAGAGGCGGGAGGGATGAATTCTTGGTTCCTCGTGATGAAAAGGACTTCAGTCTTTTTGTGGTTTATTCTGAGGTTTTGGGTGTGGAGCCAGTTGGAGACGGCGTCAGAACAGCTTGTTAGTGGGGAGAAGTCCGGCTGGTCGGTTGAGAAGGGCATGTAGAGCAGTACGTCATCGGCATATACCAGGCAAGCGACGTTAAAAGATCTAATAAGGGCACAGATGGGCTGCGTGTATATGTTGAACATCAGGGCTGAGAGGGAGGAACCCTGCGGTACACCCTGCCTCTGCTGGAATGTTTCCGACATGGCACTGGATCGAACGTGTTGCCATCTGTCCGTCAGGTACGATTTGCACCATGTCATGTATCCCCTTTTCCTGGAGCTGCCCCAAGAGCAGCTCGTGGCTTACGGTGTCGAATGCTGCGGATATATCCAAAAAGATCAGAGCAAACCCTTGTCGGGTGTTGTCAGTGCCTGTGATTATGGTACTGAAGAGGGTGGTAAGCAGGGTTTCCACACCGTGTGATTCCCTGAATCCATGCTGGCATGGGTCCAGTGGAGCGGCGGTCTCGATGTGGTGTTGGATTTGGTGCTGAACTACCTTTTCAATTATCTTGGCCAGTAGTGGGATACTTGATATTGGCCTGTATGATTCGACCTTCTGGGGGTCCAGCTTGTTGTTTTTCAGCAGCGGTCTGATGGAAGTGTGTTTCAGCCTTCGTGGGAATGAACCTGTTGAGAATGACTGCTCCAAGAGACTGGCGAGGAACGGGCTGAATTCGCTGCGTAGTGCTTTTATCCAGAAGGCCGGGCAGGGGTCATTTGGAGCTGTGGTGGTGTTGATTGTCGCAATGGTGTCTTCGATGCATTTCCTGGATGGGGTGGAAAAGGTGGTCAGCGGGGTTGAGTGGAGTGACTCGTATGAGGGGGAGAGGGTTTCATATGAAGAGGAAGGGGGACGTGGTCTTGTTGTACTTACCTTAACTCTGTCTTCCAGTAAACGTTTAGCCTGTGGCAAGCAAGGTGCCTCATCTCTAACTTCTGGACTCTGCCCTTTTTGGATGGCTACTTCTGAGTCATCCCTGGAGGTCCTTGTCTTTCAAGAAGGGGCCCAGGTCACCAAGGATTGTTGGGTGCTAGTCTCTGGTCCATATGTCTATGACCTGGAATGCAAAGAGCTGATAGCGGGTGCTTTCATCTTCTCTCCTTGTGGGTCTGTGAACAGCAGAGCTGCTGTGCGGATCATCTTAGACAAGTTACTTCCCCTGAAGGCAGTGGTGCCCATTCCCCGGACGATTGGGGCAGGCATTCTATCCATTTCATGATGCTGATATGGAAGGAATGTTGTGACCCATTCTGGACCTCTAGTGTATCAAACAAGCACATGCACATCATAAGCTTCTGGATGGAAACTTTGTGATCCATGATTCAAATGGTGTGCCAAGGGGAGTTCCTGGCATCTCTGGATTTGGCTGAGGCATATTATTTGGGAGATCAGCAAATTATTTGTGTTGCCATGCTTGGCTCTCCCCTTCCTCTGTTCTCCCATTCGGGCTGTCCACTGCCCCAAGGATGTCGTTCAAGGTCATGGTGGTGATGGCTGTAGTGCTCCAGCACACAGTAATTTGTGTGCACCCATATCTAGATTACTGGCTTATCCGAGCCCATTCTCCTTCAGAGGCATTTTGGGTAGCTTCCCAAGTGGTGTCCTTTCTGATAAGCATCACTTGGGAAAAGAGCCAGTTGTTGCATTCCTAGTCCCCAGAGTTCCTGGGAGCACCTTTCGATTCTCTAGTGTGCAGAGTCTTCCTGCCAGAAGAGAAAGTCAAAGGCTGTTGGATTGTTTAGTGCTGTTCTGTTCACAGTAAGCTCCCAGAGTCCAAGTTGATGATCTACTCCTTGGATTGATGGTGCCGACAATCAAGGGTGCCATGGACATGAACTCATAGGCAGCATCATCTATCATTACTGGCTCTGTGGTCCCCGAGTTCTCAGCGGCTTGAGCTCAGGCTCCCGCTTCCAGTGATGGTCAGCCTGAGGTGATGATAGCAGCTCAGTCTTCTGAGGAAGGGCATGCCACTGGAAAATTGCTCATGGATCCTTCTGATGACAGATGCCAGTCTCTCGGATTAAGGAGCCATTTACCAAGGCCGAGTGGCCCAGGGCCATTGTAAATGCAGGTAAGTGGTGTGCTCCATCAACTGCCTTAATGCGAGGGTCCTCAGAGTGACTCTTCTGCATTTTCAGCCCCCAGGCTGGGCGTTTCAAGTGTTCTTGGGCAATACCACAGTGGTGTGACATAGGTCAATCAGCGAGGCAGCATGAGAAGTGCCAGTGTAGCCCTGGAGATAGCTCTCCTGCTTGGTGAAGAACCTCCTAGTTTGTGGTTCTGAATATTGCCGATGTGGATACTGTGGCAATGGATTTTCTGTGCCGGCACTTTCTGGTTCCAGGAGAGTGGGACTTGAGTGAGGAGGTGTTTCAGTTGTCTCTGTGCTGCTGGGGTCGCCCCAAGAGGGAACGTTCGGTGACTTGCTCCAATGCCAAGTGTGCCGCTTCTTCAATCAGGGTCTGAGGGTGGCGGTGTCCTGACCCAGCCTTGGCCAAGTCAGCACCTGCTGTATGTGCTTCTTTCAGAGCCCCTGATGGGGCATGTTGTTCGTTGTATAGAATGCCACCCAGGCATGATTGTTCTGCTAGCCCAGGATTGACCAAGGGAGAGCATGGTTTGGAGACCTAATGCAGTTCCCACAGATGCCTCCTCTTTGCTTGCCTCCATCTCGGGGCCTAATGTGGCAGGGACCGATCGTCCTGGGGGGCCTGGTTCCTTTCTCGCCAACACTTTGGCTCTTGAAAGGAAACAGCTAGTGCATAAGGGCTACTCTCCAGCGGTGGTCTCAACTCTGCTTGGAGCCCAGAGGAAGTCAACCAAACTAGCATATGTGTGGATCTGGTGCCTCCTTGAGCGATGATGCAACACTTGGCAGTTGTCTCCTGAGGCGGTTAAGGTGCCCTCTCCATTGGCCTTTCTACAGGATGACCTGGAGGAGGTCCTTTCCCTTAGCTGCCTGAAAGTTCAAGGGGCAGCTTTGGCCTGTTTCCATGATCCAGTTTCTGGTAAGTCTCTAGCCTTGCACCTGGACGTTTCGTACTTTCTCAATGGGGTTTGGCGTCTGTGTCCCCCCCACCCCCACCTGGTCTGTGATCCTTTCCTGGAATCTGTGTCTAGTGCTCAGGGCCCTGATGGTGGTGCTATTTGAGCTGTTGAAGTCTGCTGCTTTGAAGGATTTGACGTTCAAGATGGTGGTCTTGGTCACGGTTTGCTCTGCAAGGTGTATTTCTGAGCTGCAGGCTCTGTCTTGCTGGGATCCTTATCTGTCTTTTTCAAAGGAGGCTGTTTTCCATTTGGCCTGTGCCTTCCTTCTGGCCTAAAGTGCTTTCTCCCTTTCATGTGAGCTAGGTGGTCTGCCAGCCCTCCCTCTTGAAGGAGCAATGTCCGGGGGAAGGATAAGGATCTGTGCTTTGTGGATCTCCAGAGGGTGTTTCTCCAGTGCCTGGTGGTTACGCATTCCTTTCGTAAGTCTGACCATATTTTTGTGCTTTTTGCTGGCCCAAGCAAGAATGATGTGGCAGCCAAGTCGACTTTGGGGTGCTGGATTAAGAAGGTCATTGCCTCGGCATATTTGGTATGGAACCGAACAGTTCCGGAGGGTTTGTGCACCCATTCTGTCCGAGCGCTGGCCTCATGGGTGGCTGGGAGCTTGGTATTCCCTACAGACATTTGTTGGATAGCATCATGGGCATCACTTTCCACTTTAATCAACCATTACCGCTTGGATATCCACACAAGGGCAGATATGGCCTTTGATTCAAGGGTTTTGGGAGCTGCTGTGTCCTCTTCCTGCCTAGTGGAGTTGTAGCTTTGGTACATCCCACTTGTCTGGACTTGTCTAACAGGGCAATATGGAAGGTGACATTTTACTTACCAGTTAATGTTTTTTCCTTAAGTCCTCCTAGACCAGTCCAGGGCCTGCCCCTGGAACTATATTGCTCTGTTCTTTCTGTTCTTTTGCTGGTGTGCTTTTGAGTCCACTGTGTGTTTATTATTTATTTATTTAACCGAGTTTTTATATACCACATTTATCCTTCAGTCAAGGTGGTTTACAGTTTAACTCGATTGGGTACATTTAAGGAGGTCAGGTAGGGAAGGGGGAGAAGTGAGGGTAGGTAAGATAATGTACATATATACAACTATTTACAAGTAGATCATGTGTAGATTGTATGCGATTATGTTCATAGCCGTGGCTATGGACTTTGGGAATGCCCAAAGTACTCTATGAATAGCAAGGTCTTGAGCATCTTTCGGAAATCCTCATATCTCCAGGAACAAGCAGGAATGTAGTCTTCACATATGGGTATCGTCGGTACTGACAGAGCCTGCGTGGGAACGCCTCCCCAGCGTCCAATAGAAAAGCTTTTGGGAGCATCCCACAGCGCCTGCGTGCTACCTTCCTGCCTTTCCCAACTGTCCCTCTCCAGTTCTTTGTTTTCTGCAGAGCCGACAGGTTGCACATCCTGTCACCGCAGAAAATTTCCCCCCTTATTCTTTTTTTGTGGTCGCGTCTGCCTTCCCTGGACGCTATACTGGTACCGCCGGTGGTTCTTTTCTTTTTTTCAAAAAAACAAAAAAACCCAAAACTTTCTTTCTGGAGTCTTTTCCAGTAATTTTCTCCTCAGGTGCCACGCGCCATTTTGGGCACTAGGCTCAACTTTTTCCTTCAGAATGGAAAAACACGCTTTGGGTTTTAAAAAGTGTTGTAAGTGTGGCGGTACCATCTCCGTCACCGACACCCATGAGTGGTGCCTCAAATGTTTAGGTCCTGACCACTCTATTTCGGAGTGTGTTGCCTGTGGGATGATGTCAAAGGGACCGGCAAAACCGAGCTGCTAAACTTGGTACCCTTTTTCCCTCCGAAGGGTAGATCTAAACATCGAGATGCCTCTGGCATTGCCCTTGAGGGACTTTCATCGGCAAAATTGCCCCGGTGGGAGGCTTCGGCTTCCAAAGCACTAACGGGGCGTCCAGGATGTTCTCGAGGCTTCAACCTTGGCAGAACTACTGGTGCCATGCTCTGGGGTCCCGGCCGCTTCTTCCGGCACCGATACCCAGGCAGCATCGATAGACCAGAGATTCTTGGCTATTGAACGCAATCTGGTGGCTCTTCTCATGGCCTCGATGCCCCTGAAACCGCTTCAGACAATTCAACTGGTACCGGCACCGAAGGCACTGACATCAGCAGGTATTCTGCCGGGACTGTGTCATGCGTCTCTATCATAAGTAAAGAAATACTCTGCACTACAACTAGAAAGTATTCTGCAGTCTTTGCCTGACTTGTTACTATGTGTCAATAGAAATGGAAACTATGAAACTATATTATTGCTCTGACGAAAGGAGACCGTGATTGGATTTTGTGAAATGCGTCTCTATCCGGCATCGACAAGTCGGTACCGGACCACTCTTATACCGACTTTGGTACCGTGCCTTGCAAGAGTACCTCTTCCTGAAGATTCCTCTTCTCCTTAGCATAGGATGTCTCCACCAGAGGATATGTCCTTTCAGGATTTTATCCGAGATGTGGCACGAGGTCTTTCCATCACAGTGGCTCCTGAAAAAGAGCCTAGGGCAAAGGAATTAGAAATCCTACAATACCCTAAAGCTCCCAAGGAGGCAGCTACCTTACCTATTCATGAGATCTTCATGATCTTATGTTAAGGATGTGGGAAACACCTCTAACCACATCTCCTCACTCTCGAAGACTCGACACCATGTATTGAGTTCCTCCTTGTCCTGGGTTTCAGAAGACTCCATTACCACACCATTCTATGGTGGTGGAATCAGCCATGAGACGGATAAAGAGTGCAAAAAGGCATGCATTTAATCCTCCAGGACGAGCGTGTAGGACTTTTGATGCCTTTGGACGTCCATCCTTCCAGGCTTCCATGCTTTCTGCTAGGATCAGTTCCTATATCTTGTATATGGGAATGTTCCTTAAAGAGTTCACAGGAGATTTAGAGCTTATGAGCCCTCTCCTGCCTGATGATAAAAGGCAGGATTATCTCGCCTTTGTCAAACATGCTCAGGATGTTTCCAAGTTTGTGAATCGTGCAGCCTTTGACTGCTTTGAATACATAAGCAGAATCTCTGCCATTGCCATAGGTGCACGTAGGATTGCCTGGCTCCAGTCATCTGACTTGGAAATTTGGGTACAGGACCAACTCGGGAATATGCCTTACACAGGAGAGAATCTCTTTGGCAAGAATTGGCAGGAAAAAGCTAATGAGATAGATGCTGACAATATCACTTTGGATAGTTTGTCTAAATCTACAGCTGATCCTGCAAGGAAAAGATCCTCTAAGAAAACATTCTTCAGCAAGAAGAAAAAGCTTTATCCCTCCTATACCCAGCAGGGACATTGTTTAGGTCAGTCTGCCCAAAAGGGACAGCAGCAACAATCTAGGCAAAGGAAGCCAAAAGCAGCTAAGCTTCAACTGGCTCAGCAGACTCAACCTCCACAGGGGCTTTGACTCCTATCTAGAGAACATTGCCTTTCTGGCCCTGAACGGCCCAGAACCCTCCACCATCCCAGGAAGGTTATGTCATTTTGCCCCCAGATGGGGTCAGATATCAGCAGAAAATTGGACTCTGTCTATTGTAAGAGAGGGGTGCAAGCTTCATTTCCTTAGCATGCCCCCTCCTACAGTGGTAAGACTGTTCAATTCTCAGACCTCTCTCAATGACCAATTAGGTCAAGAGGTCACTGTGCTCCTTGCTCAAGGGGCAATAGAAGAGGTACCCATTCCCCAACGGGGTACAGGGTTTTACTCCCCCTATTTCCTTATTCCAAAGAAAACAGGAGG
This sequence comes from Ichthyophis bannanicus, assembly GCA_033557465.1. NCBI lineage: Eukaryota > Metazoa > Chordata > Amphibia > Gymnophiona > Ichthyophiidae > Ichthyophis > Ichthyophis bannanicus. The sequence continues at coordinate 246,853,940 of CM066042.1, forward strand.
ACACAGACTCATTTTAGACCTCAGAGAATTGAACAAATTTCTGTTAAAAGAGAAGTTCAAAATGATTGATTTCTCTGGGAACTCTGCTGCCATACCTTCAGAGTCAGGATTGGCTTTGTTCTCTAGATATCAAGGATGCGTACACTCATGTTCTCATCCATCCAACTCACCGAAAGTTCCTTCGCTTTCTGTTTCAAGGGAAGCACTACCAATACAGGGTTCTTCCTTTCGGCCTGTCCTCTGCACCAAGGGTGTTCACAAAATGCATGGCTGTGGTGGCAGCATTTCTCCGCACCCTGGGAATATTCGTTTTCCCTTATTTAGACGACTGGCTCATTCGAGCTCCTTCATAGCCAGAGGCCAGGGTTGCTCTCTCTCGCACAATGCGCATCCTTCAGTATTTGGGACTTGTCATAAACTTTCCAAAGTCCCACCTTGCTCCCACTCAATCCTTAGAGTTTATAGGAGCTCTGTTGGATACCAGACAGACAAGGGCTTTCCTTCCACAGCCCTGCTGCCTTCGCATTGTGCAGTTAGCTTCCCAAGCAGTGCTAAAACCTCACCTCACTGCTTGGGAGTTGTTACAGTTGGTAGGCCACATGGCATCCACTGTGCTTGTGGTTCCTTATGCTCGCCTCCATATGAGGGCAGCCCAGTGGACTTTATCCACTCAGTGGACTCAGGCGTCAGGTTGTCTGTCAGACAAAATAGCAAACAGGTGTCAGGTTGCCTGTCAGACAAAATAGCAAACTCAGATCACCTTATTTTGTCCCTCCAATGGTGGCAGTCGCCCCAAAATCTTTTGGTGGGGTCTCTTTTTCAGCACCCCTCACCCCAAGCCACTCTAACAGATGCTTCACAGGTGGGTTGGGGAGCCCATCTGCAAGGCCTCTCTACCCAGGGTACCTGGACTCCACAGGAGAGCTATCTCCATATCAATCTCCTGGAGCTCAGAGCAATCTTCCTTGCTCTTTGAGTATTTCACACCCAGCTCAGCTACAAGACAGTCCTAGTTCAAACGGACAATCAAGTAGCCATGTTCTATGTGAACAAGCAGGGCAGAACAGGCTGTCTGTCGCTCTGCAACGAAGCTTTGCGACTATGGGCCTTGTGGTGTATCTTCCAGGCATTCAAAACTCTTGGGCAGACAGACTCAGTCGAGTTCTGCTTCCACACGAATGGTCTCTCCATGCAGACCAGGTGGCCAAAAGTTTTCAAATTTGGGGAACTCCGGACATAGACATCTTTGCAAGTCCGCTGAATGCCAAAGTTCCCCGGTTCTGTTCCAGAATTTCGGCTCAGGGTTGTCAGGCCAGGGATGCCTTCTTCCTCCTTTGGGGTCAGAACTTCCTGTATGCCTTTCCACCCATTCCCCTAATTCCCAAAACCCTGTTCAAGCTTCAGAGAGACAGAGGTCATATGATCCTCGTAGCTCCACGTTGGCCACGGCAAATATGGTAGCCTCTGCTCCTACATCTCTCTCAAGCTCCGCCTCTGGAGTTAGGATCTGCTCCAGATCTCTTTTCTCAAGAGGACGGGATGCTGTGGCATCCCAATCCCCAGTCTCTGCCTCTGAGGGCCTGGTTGCTGAAAGCCTAGAACTTCACGGTCTTAACCTTTCCCAGCAGGTAAAGGATATCCTTTATGCTTCCAGGAAGCCTTCCACAAGATGCTCTTATGCATTTAAGTGGAAAAGGTTTACCATATGGTGCTCTCAGAAGGGTCTTAACCCTCTTGCGATACCGCTGGAATCATTACTGGAGTATCTTCTTCATTTATCAAATGCAGGGCTTAAGACCAATTCAGTAAGAGTCCATTTGAGTGCTATTGCAGCTTCTTTCAAGCCTCTAAACGGACAACCTATTTCCTCTCATCCTCTCATAGCGAGATTTATGAGAGGCCTTCTTTTGACTAAGGCGCCCATTAAGCTGCCTCCGGTGGCATGGGACTTAAATCTGGTTCTTGGGCAGCTCATGAAACCACCCTTTGAACCATTAGCCACTACCTCTTTGAAATTCCTTTCTTGGAAGGTTATCTTTCTTATTGCAATCACATCAGCACGTCGCATCAGTGAATTGCAAGCGTTGCTGGCTGATCCTCTTTATACAAGGTTCCATCATAACAAGGTAGTCCTTAGGACTCATCCACACTTTATGCCAAAGGTGGTGTCGCCTTTTCACTTAAACCAAGCGGTTTACCTTCCTGTATTCTTTCCAAGGCCTTACGCCTCAAATGCAGAAAGGAATTTTCATACTTTGGATTGTAAAAGAGCTTTGGCCTTTTACTTGCAAAGGACTCAGCAACATAGAAAGTCCTCTCAACTCTTTGTTGCTTTTGATCCTCGTCATTTGGGACTTCTAGTCTCCAAAAGAACACTGTCCAGCTGGATTGCACAGTGTTCATCTTTTGCCTATGAGAGTAAGAACCTTCCTCTTGAAGGCCATGTCACAGCTCACAATGTGAGAGCCATGGCAGCCTCAATGACTCATCTTCACTTTGTGTCTATCGATGACATCTGTCAAGCAGCTACTTGGGCTTCGGTTCATACCTTCACAGCCCGTTACTGCTTGGACAAGGACTCCCGCCGGGATGCCTTGTTTGGTTAGGCTGTTCTCCAACACCTGTTCCATACCTAATCAACTCCTACCCACCATCCCTGGTAGGATGCCAGAGATCCATGGGGGGAAGTGAAGCCCTGTTCAGGGACACACAACTTCTGGGGTCTCTTCCTGGCACCTAAAGCTAGGGAGTCCCCATTTGTGATGACTACATTCCTGCTTGTTCCTGGAGATAGCATAGTTACTCACCTGTTACAGGTGATCTCCGGGAACAGCAGGAATTTAGTCCTCACAATCCACCCACCTCCCCTAGGAGTTTTATCTCTCGATCTCTCTCTCTTTTGTCTCAGCTTTAAACTCAACTGGAGAGGGACAGTTGGGAAAAGCGGGAAGGCAGCACTCAGGCGCTGTGGGATGCTCCCAAAAGCTTTCCTATTGGACGCTGGAGAGCGTTCCCGTGCAGACTTCGTCGGTACCGACGATACCCATTTGTGAAGACTAAATTCCTGCTTTTCCCGGAGATCACCTGTTACAGGTGAATAACTATGCTTTCTCTCATTGCTTCAGGAAGTGAGTTCCATAGCATGGGTGCAGCGAGTGACTGTGCTCTTCTGGACTTGACCTGGTTGGTTCTTTGATATTCTGCGTGTGTGGTGAGCTTATTTTCCATGCTGCTTCACCTGGGCCTTGTGCTGGCGTCCTTGATTATTATGTTCCGTAGGGCAATAGCTGAAATGTTGTGAATGATTTTGAATATATTTAGGATTGCTTTATATCTTGCTCGTGCGTGGATGGGCAGCCAGTGTAGTTGTTGGAGTATTGGTGTGATGTGCTGTATTGGCTGTGTTTGTAATAATTCGGGTCGCTGTATTTTGCACCAGTTGGAGAGGGTGGACGGTTTGCTTAGAGAGACCCTGGTAGAGTGAATTACCATAAACTAGTATAGGTGTGGTTATGACTTGACATACTGAGTGGAAGTGCTCCTGGTTTAGGACTGGTTTGAGCCTCTTGATGAGCTTCAATCTATGGTATGCGTTTGCAGCTGTTCTGCTAATGTGGGTGTGAAGGTTCAGGTTCTTGCCTAGAGTAATGTCCAGGTATTTTTCTTCTTCTTTTACTGTTATTGCTTTGTCCTGGGTGTTGATTGTCTGTGTTGGGTTGAAGGTAGTACTTCTGGAGATGAGCAGTGCTTCTGTCTTGTCATAGTTCGTTGACAGGTGGTTGTTGGTGAGCCATATGGTCATCTCTTCCAGGCATTTAGTTATGGGCACCAGGTCAGGTGCGTGTATTTTGATAGCAGCATAGACCCATGTTATCTGCATATATATGGTAATGCATCTTGTGTTGCTTAATGATATTGCATATGGGTTGTATGTATAGGTTAGAGGATGGATGATAGATTGGATCCTTGTGGGATGCCTTGTGGTACGACAAACCACATTGATTTGTTTTTACCACATTTGACCTGCTGTGTTCGGTTATTGAGGTATGATTTAAACCATTTTATTGTGGTGTTGCGCAGCCCAATTTCTTGTAGCCATTGTAGCATTATGCTGTGGGAAGTAATATCAAAGGCGGCTGATATGTCCATAAAGATTAACAGGAATCCTTTTTTGACATTGTCAATGCTCCTTATGAGATTGTCAAATAGGGAGGTTAGCAATGTTTCAACATTGTGCTGTGACTTGAACCCGTGTTGATGGAGATCCAGAGGTGCATTCAGGTCGATGTTGCCCTGTAGCTGATTTTGGACAGTCGTTTCAATGATTTTTGCATTAAATGGCAGGCTAGAGATTGGCTGATAGGATTTTGGGTCTGCTGGATTTAGGGTGGCATTTTTAAGGACTGGTCATATCATTGCTTGCTTGAGGGAAAGCAGCATGTAACCCTGTTGAAAAGACAGCTGTGTTATCTTTTGTAAGTGCTGGCTAAGTTGTTCCTTTGAAGCTTTGGTCCATGCCACTGGGCATGGGTCAGCTGATAGGTGGTTGTGTTCAAGGCGTCCACAATGTGTTTGATCTGGAGCACTGATGGAATGGTAAAAAGTCATACCAAGTTTTTTAGTGTTCAGAGGTTGTTGGGTTGTTCATTGTGGGGAGGGGGGGATTAGTGTGAGATTCTTATGTTGGTTATGAAGTTTGCAAATTCTTGAGGGTTTATGTGCTGGACATCTTGCTTGTTGTATCTCTGTACGATGCTAAAGAACTCTCTTGGTCTTTTCACTGACTTCATAATGGTATTGGTGTGGTATTATTTGCATTCATTAATTAGTTTGTTGTATTCTTGGCTCTGCAGGTTCATCTTCTACTGACAGCCTTCTGTTTACGCTTTCCTGTACAAAGCTCTCTACTGTTGATTACTCCTTGTTGCCCACGATTGAGGTTGTGTGAGGCTTGTCATGTTTCTCCCATATACTTTGAGACAAATACGGAAGAGACCTCTGGTGGCAGAGGTGAATAGAGGCATAGGAGTGATGTCGTTGAAATCTGAGCTTTTCATTGGTTCTTTGTCTCCACCAATCTTTTGGTAGAGGAGCACAACTCACTCGTCTGGGCTTGTCTAGCAGGACTCAAGGAAAGGACATTAACTAGTAAGTAAATGTCACCTTTTCTAGCTAGCAGGACCTGCTAACTGGAGCAACCCTAGTGAGGTCAGTATTCAACAATACTCTCTGGACAGTGCTGTTGAATTTTCCCTTTGACCACCACTGTACTATCCAGCTAGTGCTTGGGTGGTCTATGGGAAGAACTGGGGAGAAGCCAGCACTTATCTGGATAGTGGTGCTATCGAGTTAAGTATCCGCATAACTTAGGATAGATGATAAGCTGTCCTAAGTCTATGCAGATTGGCTGTCTGAATAGTTGCTTTCACTGACCACAAAAACTGGATATTCAGTGGCAGCCTTATCTGGATACTGCTGCTGATCTCTGGTATATTTTGCCTGTGGTGGCTGATGTTTAAAGAAACAGCTGATGACTGTGGGCTAAATATTGGCTCATGAGTTTTTAATAGAGGGGAGGTCAAGGGACCGCTGAAGGGTGAACAGGACTGAGACTCTGAGCTCTGTGGTGTGAATCAATACTTAATATCAGCATCCCCTCCCCGACCTAGGGATCAGCAATGCAAAGTTTAATTTGTAACATAATAAATTCTGTATAATGGACAGAGCAGCAATTTTAAACAAATATGAGAAAAAGCATTCTAGGTGGCTTTGGTTTGAGTCTCTCAATGCATTTTCTTTATCAAATAGCATAATTATGGGATCTCCCACCACATAGACTCCCCAAATTAGAAAACTTTAACAGTCTATCATATTACCAATAACCTAGACTCACACAAAGTTTGATTGAGCTAAGTGTAGCTGTTTAAAAGTTATGGGAGGGGGGGGTTAAGGGAGGTAACACAAAGATCACACAGAGATTAATATTATCTGGTAAGTTTCCCTTCCCATCAGCTAAGCTTAAATATTACCCTTTACTGGTGTAGCATAGCTCACAGATTTGCTGGCAGATGCAGAAAAGTACACTAGACTTTGCACACAGGTTAGCTCGCTTATAGTGCACACTTATGCACCACTAGTACAAGAACGAGTTTGTGCGCGATCTAATTGCAAAAAGTGTTGAGCAGACGGCAACACACTACTTGCTTAGATCTGTTTATATGGATGGTAATGAAGCAATTAACTTTGCAGAGAAGCGTGCAGAAGTTAAGAAGGCTGAGCTCAACACTATATGATTTTAACACAGGATATGAAGAGATGTTAAGGATTAGCTCATATATCTGTGGTCAGTGCTGGTAGAAAGTTATCTCTGTCTCTAGGAACAAGCAGGAAGTCGGTCCTCACGGATGGGTGATGTCTGCGCCGATGGAGCCTGTGTGGTAGCTTCTCCCCAGCTTGCAAAGAAAGCATTTGGGAGATGCACCATGCATGCGTGGTCCCTTTCCCGTCCAAAGGTGCCATCTTGCCTCAGTCTCCTTTTTTTCTGCGGTGCCCACCAGACGTGTGTCTGTTTTCCCTGGAAAAAGTTGTTAGTTTTTTCTTCTTGAATTTTTTCTAACAACTTTTTCCAGGGAAAACAGACACACGTCTGGTGGGCTCTGCAGAAAAAGGAGACTCCCACCAGATAGTTTTTCAAATTGAATTTTTTTCTATCTCCAGGAACAAGCAGGAATGTAGTCTTCACATATAGTGACATCAATGCCGATGGAGCCCATGCAGGAACGCTCCCCAGCGTCCAATAGGAAAGTTTTTGGGAGCATCCCACTGCGCCTGCGTAGCTGCCTTCCCGCCTTTGCCACTCTCCCTCCTCAGTTCTTTGTTTTCTGCGGAGCCGGCAGGAAGCAAATCCTGTCACTGCAGAAAATTCCTGTTTTTCATATTTTTGTGGTTCGCGTCTGCTTTCCTGTCGATGCTGCTACCGACTTCTGTCGGTTCTTTTTTCCATCGATACTTTGAGTCTTTGGAATCGGATTCATCGGATGACGAACTGACCGATACTCGAGGCCTACAAAGTCTACCGGAGGACCCATCTGTCTGCGCAACTTCGCATGTCCCCGCCAGAGGACATCTCTTTTCAATAATTCATATGCGATTTTGCCAGGGGCCATTCCATAACAGTGACATCGGAGAAAGAGCAACCCTTAGTAAGTAAAAACTTAAATATCTAAACACAACCTAAACTAAAATGCAGACAGCAGTCCAGCAGTGAGATGGGGGTTTTCCAGACTTTTGCATTGAGTCACATGTGTGATTTTCTCCTAGTTGATGAGGGGTCTTACGTGTGCACTAGGTGCAAGGAACTCTTTGCTCTCAGGGAATGAGTCCGATCTCTAGAGGCTAGAGTAGCAGACTTGGAAGACATAAGAAAGACAGAGATACATAGACGAGACCTACAGGGATATAGTCCTGAAGTCCCACCTCCAGTCTGGCAGCATCCCTGTTGCCATGGAGGAGAGAGGTTACGTGACAGGAGACCATCACCTTGGTGTGGCAGGAAGTGATCCTGTAGCTAGGACCTGTCCTCCAGGTGATGTAAAACCCTCTCACACCGAGGAAGTTTCTCAGGGCCATGTGCCCATGAGGGAAGGTTTAGGACGACCGTTATAGTTGGTGATTCGATCATTAGGCATGTAGATAGCTGGATGGCTGGTGGACATAAGGATTGCCTGGTAACCTGCCTGCCTGGTGCAAAGGTAGCGGACCTCATGTGCCATCTAGACAAGGTCTTAGAGTGCTGGGGAGGAGTCTGCTGTCTTGGTTCATGTCTGTACCAGTGACATCGGAAAATGTGGTAGGGAGGTTCTGGAGGCTAAATTTAGGCTTTTAGGTAGGAAGTTGAAATCCAGATCTTCCAGTCTAGCGTTCTCCAAAATGCTTCCCGTTCCATGCGCAGGACCCAAAAGGTAGGCAGAGCTTCAGAGTCTTAATGCGTGGATGAGACAATGGTGCAAGGATGAGGGTTTTGGATTAGTTAGGAATTGGGGAACATTCTGGTGAAAGGAGGGGCTCTTCTGAAGGGATGGGCTTCACCTTAACTGGGATGGAACCAGGCTGCTGGCATTAACCTTTAAAAAGGAGAGAGAGCAGCTTTTAAACTAGATAATAGGGGAGAGCCAACAGTTGCCCAAGTGCGCATGGTTTGGAACAATGTGTCCTTGAACGATACTACCAAAAGAATGAAGTTAGGTCACATCAGCAGAGAGGTTCTAATAAAGACAAATGTGGCCCAAATGCCCTTGAGTACGGAGCAGAGCTTAAAGAGTCCAAATTACCCCTGTCTACAAATAGCCAGATTAATATGAATAAAATACAGTCTCTAAAATGTTTGTATGCAAATGCTAGAAGTCTGAAAAATAAGATGGGAGAGTTAGAATATATAGCACTAAATGAGAGGCTAAATATGATTGGTATCTCAGACACATGGTGGAAGGAGGGTCAACCAGTGGGACACTGTGATACCTGGATAGAAACTATATCGCAATGATAGAAATGATCAAATTGGTGGAGGGGTTGCGCTCTGTTAGGACAGTGAGTCACAAAGGATTAAACTTTTGCAGAAAACAAAATTTGTTGTTGAATCTTTATGGATTGAAATTCCTTGTAAAAAAGGGGAAGGCGATGGCAGGGGGGTGTACTATCGATCGCCTGGCCAGAATGAACTAATGGATGATGAAATGCTCAAAGGGAAGCTAACAAAAGTTGCAGCACAGTAATAATAATGGGTGATTTTAATTACCCTGGTATTGACTGGACCATGTCATGGCAGGACATGCTAGGGAGATAAAGTTCTAGATGAAATAAATGACTGCTTCTTGGAGCAGCTGGTTCATGAACCGACTTGAGGGGAAGCCATTTTGGACTTAGTTCTTAGTGGAGCACCAGATCTGGTGCAAGAGATAAGGGTGTTGGGGCCACTTGGCAATAGTGATCATAGCATGATAGCATTAGATTTAATTAATGGAGGAGGGATGGTAAGGAAATCTACAGTATTACCTTTTAACTTTCAAAAGGGAGACTATGATAAAATGAGGAAAATAGTTAAAAACAATAAACAAAAAAGAAAAAAAACCTAAAAAGAGCAGTTGCAAAGATTAAAGACTTACATCAAGCTTGGGTGTTTAGAAATACTATTTTGGAAGCCCAGACCAGTTGTATTCCATGCTTTAAGAAAAGTGGAAGGAAGTCCAAAAAACTGCCAGCATGGTTTAAAGGTGAGGTCAGAGAGGCTGCTGTTGTCAAAACAGCATCTTTCAGGAAAAGGAAAAAAGAGCCAAATGATGAAAACCGCAAACAGCACAAGTACTGGCAAGTTAAATGCAAGGTATTGATATGGCATGCAAAGAGAGAATTTGAGAAGAAGATTGCTGTGGAAGCAAAAATACATAATAAACTTTTTTTCAAGTACATTCGTAGCAAAAAACGTGAGAGTCAGTTGGACCATCAGATCATAGAGGGGTAAAAGGGGCATTAAGAGGGGACAAGGCCATAGCGGAGAGACTGAATGAATTCTTTGCTTCGGTCTTTACTGAGGAAGATGTAGGGATGTTACCCATGACTGAAGTAGTATTTAAAGGTGATACTTTGGAAGAATTGAAAGAAATATCGCTACACCAGGAAGATTTATTACAACTATTTGATAAACTGAAGAGTAGCAAATCACCTGGACCGGTTGGTATACATTCAAGGGTGTTGAAAGAACTGAAATATGAGATTGCAGACCTGCTATTAGTAATCCGTGAACTATCATTAAAATCATCTGTAATACATTGGCCATCCTCCAATCTTCAGGTATCGCCAATTTTTAAAAAGGGTTCCAGGGATGATCCGGGGAACTATAGACCGGTGAGCCTGATGTCAGTACCAGGAAAAATGGTAGAAACCATAATAAAGAACAAAATTACTGAACATATAGATAGCCATAGCTTAAGGGGAGATGGTCAACATGGCTTTAGACAAGGAAAATCTTGTCTGTCTTTTCTCAACACACAGGGGTGTCCTACACGGAGCGGTGGGTTCACCCCTAAAACAGATAAATGGGGAGGTGTGGCCTGCACGGAGCAGCAGGTGCACCTACTCTTGCCATCTTACTGGGCAGACTAGATGGACCATACTGGTCTTTATCTGCCGTCATTTACTATGTTACTACTATATGTAATCTGTTATATTTTTTTGAAGGTGTGAATAAACAGGTAGACAAAGGCGAGTTGGTTGATATAGTGTTATCTGGACTTTCAGAAAGCCTTTGACAAGGTTCCTCATCAGAGACTTTTGGCAAATCTAAAAAGTCATGGGATAGGAGGCAATATACTATTGTGGATCATGAACTGGTTAAAAGATAGAAAGCAGAGGGTAGAGCTAAATAGCCAATTTTCCCAATGGAGAAAGGTGAATAGTGGAGTACCCCAGGGATCTGTGCTGTTTCCGCTGTTTTTTGACATATTCATAAATGACCTGGAAAAGGGAATAACGAGTGAGGTCATCAAATTTGCAGATGACACAAAACTATTTGAAGTTGTTAAAAGCCAAGAGGATTGTGGAAGATTGCAAGAGGATCTCGATAAATTGGAAGACTTGGCATCCAAATGGCAGATGACATTTAATGTGGACAAGTGCAAAGTTATGCTCCTAGGAAAGAACAACCTAAGCTATGATTACACTACGCAAGGTTCCAAATTAGGAACCACCACCCAGGAAAAAGATTTAGGCGTCGTCATGGATAACATGTTAAAACCCTCCGCCCAGTGTGCAACTGTGGCTAAGAGAGGAAATAAAATGCTAGGTATCATAAGGAAAGTAATGAAAAATAAAACAAAGGATATTATAATGCCTCTGTATCTTTCCATGGTGCGACCGCACCTTGGATATTGTGTGCAATTCTTGTTGCCGTATCTTAAAAAGGAAATAGTGTTAGAAAAGGTACAGAGAAGAGCCACCAAAATGGTAAAGGGGATGGAAGGGATACCCCTATGAAGAGGCTAAAAAAGGTTAGGGCTTTTCAACCTGGAAAAGAGACAGCTGAGGGGAGATATGATAGAGATCTATAAATTAATGAATGGAGTGGAACGGGTAAACGTAGATCAATTGTTTACGTCATCAGACTATAGAAAGATTAGGGGACATGCAATGAAGCTACAGGGTAAACTATTTAAGACTAATAAGAGAAAATATGTTTTCACTCATCGTGTAATAAAACTCTGAAATTTGTTACCAGAGGATGTAGTAAAAGCTGTTAGTAGCCGGGTTTAAAAAAGGTTTAGACAAGTTCTTGGTGGAAAGGTCCATAAACCATTAATAAAGAAGACCCAGGAAATCCACTACTTGCCCCAGTACAAGCCTTGTGGAACCTGTGTTTTTTGGGGAAACTGCTAGGTACTTGTGACTTGGATTGGCCACTGCTGGAAATAGGATGCTGGGCTTGATGGACCTTGGTCTGATCCAGTATGGTATATCTTATGTTCTTATGAGCTGAAGAATTGGAAATTCTCCAATACCAAACAGCTCCTAAGAAAGCGGCTACACCATATTGTCCATGTTTTTATGCTCTGTTTGTGGGAGACGCCCCTTATCATTTTTCCACATACTCGACGGCTTAATACAATGTACCGGCTACCAGAATGTCCCTATTTCTAAAAAACACAATGCCGCACCATTGAATGGTAATGGAATCAGCAATGCATCGAATGAAAGCGTGAAAACACACATTCCTCTAACCCTCTGGGTAGGGAATCGAGAACCCTCAATGCTTTTGGTAGACATTGCTTTAAGGCTTCCATGTTATTAGCCAGAATCGGTACCTATATACTCTACATGGGTATGTTCCTCAAAGAGGTAACTAGGTATTTAGAATCAGTGGCTCCTCTTCTCCCTGATGACAAGAGAGCAGACTACCTCACCCTAGTCAAGCATGCTCAGAACGTCTCAGTATGTCTATAGGACAATCTTTGATTGATGTGAGTGCACCAGTAGAGCTACATCGATCTGCATCAGTGCATGCAGAATTTCATGGCTAGAAGCATCGGATCTTGAACAGTGGGTTCAAGATAAGTTTGGTAATATTCCTTGCACCAGGGAAAAACATTTTGGCAAGGATTGGCAAGACAAAACATTTCAGTTAGAATCCGAGAACACTACTCTGAATAGGCTTTCTTGATCCACTGCCAACCCAGCTAAAAAGAAGGCATCAGCAAAGAAAGCTGCTTTTTACTAAAAAGGAGTACTAGTATTCTTACACCCCTGCTTCTCATTGTCAGCATCATGTTCCTCCGAAGGGACAGCAACCTTCAAAACAGCAGAGGAAGTCAGACTCCTAAGGCGCAGCCAGCTCAGCAGACTCAGGCTGGTCCTGCTTTTTAAGTCCTTCCTAGAGAACATAGCTTGTCTGCCTCTGGAGGCCCCCATCCCCTTATCATTGCCGGCAGACTGTGCCATTATGGCCATAGATGACATCTAATCACCTAAGAGTAGTGGATATTAAAGATAGAGAGGGGTACAGGCTTCATTTACAAAGCCTGCCTCCTCTACCTCAGTGAGAGAATCATTCTCGACCCCCTCTCACTTCTCTACTGCTACAGGAGGTCACCTCCTTTCTATTGCAGGGCGCAATAGAAGAGTTTCCAACATCCCAGCAGAGAATGGGCTTTTATTCTCCATACTTTCTAATCTCAAAGAAAACAGGAGAATACAGGCCCATCCTGAACCTCAGAAACCTAAATAAATTTCTTGTATGCGAGAAGTTCGAAATGGTCTCTCTAGGGGACCCCTCTACCCTATCTCAACAAACGACGTGCAGCAGAGCCTTCTCAATATGCTCCATCACTCTGGAGCACACTCCCAGAAAGCATAAGAACAATCAATGATTTATGGGACTTCCGGAAAGCATTAAAAACTCACCTATTTTTGGAATATTATGGTCCAGAGACTGAAACGTCAGGAAGAACTTACTCATTACAATAAATTATGAACTGATCCACACCTCTTCGTGGATTATACCCCTGTTTCGTCCAAGTTCAAGATCCTTGTTCAGTGTAGTGTTTCCTTGTTTATTGTTGAATGTAAACCACTTTGAAGTTAAGAAAAGCGGTATAGAAACATTGTTAAAATAAAATAAAATAATAAATCTCCAGTCAAGACTGGCTCTGTTCTCGAGACTTAAAAGAAGCATACACTCATATCCTTATTCATCCAGAACACAGAAAATTGTGTTGCTTCATTTTCCAAGGAAGACACTATCAATACAAGGTCCTTCCATTTGGACTAGCCTCTGCCCCAAGAGTCTTCACAAAATGCATGGCGATCATAGCCGCATTCCTAAGAACTCTGGGGATATTTGTCTTCCCTTACTTAGACCACTGGCTCATAAGAGCAAGCACCTCCCAGGAAGCCAGCCTGTCTCTCTCATGCACCATGCAGTTGTTACAACACGGGCCTCGTCGTAAATCTTCTAAAGTCCCAACTAGTTCCCACTCAGACTCTAGAGTTCATAGGGGCTCTCTTAAACACTCAGCATTCGAAGGCATTTCTGACCCAACCACGCTGCACTCGACTCAATCATATGACATCTTGGGCATGTCTCAGAGACTATCTCACTACCCAGGAAATGCTGCAACTTCTGGGCCATATGGTATCAACAGTGCATGTAGTTCCATATACCCGTCTCCACATGCGCACATCCCAATGGACTCTGGCTTCCCAGTGGATTCAAGCCTCAGGCTGTCTTGGGCATAAATTACTTGTATCTCCCCCTCTGACAGCATCTCTCCAGTGATGGTGTTCCTCAGAAAATTTCTTCATAGGGTCACCTTTTCAGATGCCTCCACATCAATGTGTACCCTAGGTCATCTTTCCACTCAGGGCCTCACGACTCCAAATAAATCTCCTGGAACTTCGAGCCATCTTCAATGCTCTCAAAGTATTTAAGGAACACCTTTCTTACCACAGAGTTCTGGTCCAAATCGACAATCAAGTTGCCATGCTGTATGTGAACAAGCAGGGAAGGACAGGCTCTTAGTCCCTCTGCAGGGAGGCTCTACATCTCTGGTTCTTTGCCATTGCTCATCACATCCACCTACAAGCAGTGTATCTTCCAGGCAAACAAAATGACTTAGCAGACAAATTGAGTTGAATCCTTCTTCCCCCATGAATGGTCTCTCCATGTAGACCCAGTATCCTACATTTTCCAGACCTGGGGGACTCCAGAGATAGACCTCTTTGCCACCCCGCAGAATGCCAAGCTCCCACACTTCTGCACCAGGACACTCACTTTGGACAGTCAGCAGGTGGATGCTTTTGCACCTCCGTTGGGGGCAAGGCCTATTTTACGCCTTTCCCCCCCATTACCCTGATTCCCAAAACTCTGTTCAATCTCCAAGCGAACAGGGGCTCCATGATATTCATAGCCCCGTGTTGGCCACGTCAACTTGGTTTTCTTTCCTCAACCGATAGATCTCGGATTGGCACCAGATCTGCTCTCTCAGAGGGAGGAGATGCTGCTTCATCGCAATCCGCAGTCTCTCCACCTCACAGCATGGCTGCTGAAGTCATAGCCTTTCATAGTAACATAGTAAATGATGGCAGATAAAGACTAGCACGGTCCATCCAGTCTGCCCAGCACGACGGCAAGAGTAGGTGCACCCGCCGCTCCACCAACCCTCCCCACGTCCCTGTTTAGGGGTGAACCCACCACTCCATGTAGGACACCCCTATTTGTTGAGAAATTAGATGGTTCAGTTTATTTTGATTTTATCCTGTTGCTGTAAAGGGATCCACTGTGTCTGTCCCATGCCATTTTGAATTCCATCACCGTGTTTGCCCCCACCACTTCCATCGGGAGGGCATTCCAAGCATCCACCACCCTTTCTGTGAAAAAGTATTTCCTGACATTGCCTTTCAATTTACCACCTCGCAGCTTCATGTTGTGCCCTCTAGCCCTTTCAAGGCCTACTTTAAATTTTTAATCCACATTCTGCAGCCGGGTTAATTTTTGCATATTTCAGGAAAATTGCACCCGTCTTATTCAATATGTTCTAATAGTGATTTTCCTTCTGCTATGGTCATGTATTATATACAATTTGATAGGAATATTTAGTCAGAATTTTGGATCCCAAGAGTTTTGGGCTCGGCCTGGAAAGGGCTAGTTGTACAGCTTCCCTGTTGTTGGAAGATGTATGTTTGTTCATTATTTCCCTTCAAGTATTTAAAGGTCTGGATCATATCTCCCCTGTCCCTCCTCTCCTCCAAAGTGTACTTGTTTAGGTCTTCAAGTCTCTTCTCATAAGGCTTCTGACGCAGGCTCCAAATCATTTTGGTCGCCTTCCTCTAAACAGTTTCCAGTCTTTTTACATCCTTTGCAAGATACGGTCTCCAAAACTGAACACAGTATTCCAAATGAGGTCTCACCAGTGACTTGTACAGTGGCATAAGTACCTCTTCCTTTCTGCTGGTGATTCCTCTTTGTATGCAGCCCAACATCCTCCTGGCTTTTGCCACTGCCTTGTCGCACTGTTTTGCCACCTTGAGTTCTTCAGAAATAATCACACCAAGGTCTTTCTCCTGATCTGTGCATACTAACCTCTCGCCCCTATCACGTACATTTCCCTTGGATTTCTGCTACCCAAGTGCATGACTCTGCACTTCTTTGCATTAAATCTTAATTGCCAAGCATTAGACCATTCTTCCAGCTTTTGTAGATCTTTCCTCATGTTAACCACTCCCTCGGGGGAGTCAACTCTGTTGCAAATTTTCATGTCATCTGCAAAAAGACATACTTTTCCATTCAGTCCTTCAGCAATATCACTCACAAATACATTGAACAGTGCCGGGCCCAGGACTGACCCCAGGGGCACCCCGCTAATCACCTTCCCTTCATCCGAGTGAGCTCCGTTTACCATCACCCTCTGTCGTCTGTCAGTCAACCAATTTCTGATCCAATTTACCATCTTAGAATCCATCCCCAAGCTACTGAGTTTATTGATAAGCCTCCTATGAGGAAGAGTATCAAAGGCTTTGCTGAAATCCAGGTAGATGACATCCATTGCATGTCCCTGATCTAGCTCCCTGGTCACCCGGTCAAAGAACTCAATCAGATTTGTTTGGCAAGATCGGCCTTCGGTAAAACTATGTTGCCTTGGGTCTTGCAACCTGTTGGTTTTGAGAAGGTTCACTATTCGCTCTTTCAGGAGCACCTCCATTACTTTTCCCACCACCGAGGTAAGGCTCCTGGGCCTGTAGTTTCTTCCCTGTCACCACTTTTGTGTAGAGGTGTACAACATCAGCCGTTCTCCAGTTCTGAGGAACCTCTCCTGTTTCCAAGGATCTGTTGAAAACATCCTTTAACGGCCCTGCAAGAACCTCTGAGCTCTTTCAGAATCCTGGGATGTATCCTATCTGGTCCCATGGCCTTGTCCACTTTCAGTTTTGCAAGTTGTTCTAACACATCATCTTCTGTGAATGGTGTGGTATCTACTTCATTCCCATTTTTATAATATTTGGGAGTCACAGGTGGTCGTCCTCCGGGACTTTCTTTAGTAAAAACAGAGCAGAAGTATTTGTTTGGCAATTTCGCTTTTTCAGTGTCACTTTCCACAAGTCCGTTCGCAGCACTTCTGAGTCCTGCAATTCCACCTCTGATCTTCTTCCTTTCCCGAATATACCTGAAGAAGGTTTTGTTGCCACACTTAACATCATTAGCCATCTTTTCCTCTGCCTTTGATTTTGCTATCCTTATTTCTCTCTTTGTCTCCGAGTTTGATCCTCTATTCATTTCTATGTTCCTCTGTTTGCGAGCTTTTGAATCTTGCGAAAGCTGTGTCTTTTGCCTTTATTTGAGAAGCAACTTCTTTGGAAAACCAAATGGGTTTTCTTCTCCTCTTGTTTTTGTTTACTTTTGTTACATATTTATTTGTTGCCCCTTTTATTGCCACCTTTAGTTTAGCCCATAGCGATTCCACTTCCTTAATCTCCTTCCACCCTGTCAGCTCCTCCTTTAGGTACTCGGCCATTTTATTGAAGTCGGTGTTTTTGAAGTTTAGGACTTTGAGCTTGCTATGATTGGCTTGTACCTTGGCTTTTATCTCAAACCACACCGTGTGATGATTGCTGCTGCTCACAGGGGCACTCACGCAGACATTCGACACGCTATCACCGTTGGTGAGCACTAAATCCAGCGTTGAGCTTTCCCTGGTTGGTTCCATCACCATTTGTCTAAGTAACACATCTTGTAGAGCATCCACAATTTTTTTTGCTTCTTTCCAGATTTGCAGAAGGAGTAATCCAATCCACATCAGGTAAATTAAAGTCTCCCAATATGATTGCTTCCCTTTTTGTGGCTATCTTGGCAATATCTATAATAAATAAGTTATCTATCTCTTCAATTTGTGTTGGATGTCTGTAGACTACAGCAGTATGGACAGTGCCATCTCCTCTTTCCAACACAATCCAGAGTGCTGCTTCTTTTCCCAATGCCCCCTGCATTTCAGTTGCTTTAATATTGCTTTTTCGGCATCCACAGCACTTCTACTGTCAGTGTCAAACAAACTGAAAGGTCTCAGACTCCTGGTGACTGAACTCCTCAACGTTGTGACAAAGACTGTCTTTGTCACAACGTTGAGGAGTTCAGTCAATAGAAGTTAAGTGGGCAGTCCGTTTATCTCTAAAGTATAATAAGTTACTGCGGTCTTTTTGTAATGAGTCCACTGAACTAGCTCCTCATGAGAAAAGATCATTAAGGTCATTGATGTGATCAGGTGTACTACTCATTTAAGACGTTAGTCTATGAGTTGAGTCACCAGGAGTCTGAGACCTTTCAGTTTGTTTGACACTGACAGTAGAAGTGCTGTGGATGCCGAGTAAGCAATAGTGGTTGGATATACTCCATTGATATTCTAGTTAACAGTGAACAACTTTTTGCTATAGAGTTTCTTGTCGATCGTTCAAAAGCAGACCAAGTTACAGTGTTAATATTGCTTTTGACATACAAGGCTACTCCTCCTCCTCTTCATTTTCTCTGTCTCTTCTGAATAGATTATAGCCAGGTATGACTACATCCCAATCATGCGATTCGTTTAGCCATGTTTCTGTAATGGCCACAATGTCCAAATCGGTTTCCACCATTTCAGCACCTTAACCTTTCTCAGGAGGTTAAGGACATCCTTTTAGCTTCCAGAAAGCCATCTACCAGATGTTCCTATGCCTTTAAGTGGCATAGATTCTCACTCTGGTGTTTGCAAAGGGGTCTTAATCCCTTCTCAGCTCCGGTAGAGGCACTTCTCCAATATCTCCTCCACCTTTCCTCCTCTGATCTCAAAACCAACTTGGTAAAAGTACACTTGAGTGCAATTGCAGCCTCTCATCATCACTTAGATGGGCAGCCCATCTCCTCAAAGCTGCTTGTCTCACGCTTTCTGAGAGGACTTCTGTTAGCCAAGCTTCCCATCAGACCACCACCAGTGGCATGGGACCTTTAATCTTGTTCTGGGGCAACTTTTAAAACTGCCCTTCGAACCTTTAGCCACAACCTCGCTTAAGTTTCTAACATGGAAGGTCATCTTCCTCATTGCCCTCACTTTAGCAAGACACATTAGTGAGCTTCAGGCCTTGGTGGCTGACCTGCCTTACATTCAGTTGCACCATGACAAGGCTGTCCTTAGGGCTCATCCACACTTCATGCCGAAAGTGGTTTTGTCCTTTCATCTGAATCAGGCAGTTTACCTTCCTGTTTTTTCCCTAGACCCATTCATCTAGGGCATAGGCAACCCTCCACACTCTGGATTGTAAACTTGCTTTGGCATTCTATCTTCAGAGGACACGAGAACACCAAAAGACTTTGCAACTGTTTGTCTCCTATGATCCTAGTCATTTGGGGTTGCCAGTATCCAAGCGTACCCTCTCCAAATGTGGCAGGTGTATCCCTTGAAGGTCATGTCACTGCCCATAATGTTAGGGCTATGGCCACTTTCATGTCCTATCAACACTCTGTGGCTATTGACAAAATCTGCAAAGCCATAGGAATTTAAAAGAACTCCTGAGTCCAGCATTATTACCACCTATACAAGAACAAATTATCACTGGACATCCGGGCCATAGGAAATGTGGCGAATGTAATATTTGCCACATTACATTAGAATTGACTAAATTTGATTATCAAGATAAATAGTATTTGTTAAAACATCAGACATCCTGTACCTCAAACCTACATTGTGTACTGCATTCAATGCCCATGCAGCCTACTTTATGCGGGTAAAACTATTAGGATGCTAAAGACACGTATGAATGAACACAAAAGTAGGATTAAATGCTTGAAATGTGAAGCCCCCGTGGTAGACCATTGTTTACAATTTCAACATACTTTTGACGAACTACGCTGTTTTTGCATAGATCAGATTACTGCACCACGACAGGGGAAGTCGAAGGATCAAACATTATTATGGCAAGAACAAAGATGGATTCGTAAGTTAAATACAATAACTCCGAATGGATTAAATCTGAGAATAGAGTGGGAGGTCTGTGTTTAAGCGGCTTACCATCCTGCTGTTAACACAGCTGTTACATATTGAAATCTATCTACATAAGTTTAGACCGCATGCGCGGCGTTTAGAAAGCCGACTGGCTCGGAAGGCAGTTGTAGCGACTCTACAGTTAAACAAGGGATCGCACTGCGCTAGGTACGTTACTACTGTTTTCTCTTGATATATATTATCAGAAGATAAAGCTCAGATACGAAAAACGCAGACTAGAAAGTATGTACTCATTGAATCTTATTATGGTTTGCATTATAGTGCTTTCAAGTTACCCCCTGAGGAAACCAAGTAGGTGAAACGCAAACGAAGCGCCACTAGTAGCGTCGGGGAAGACAACAACAAAAGCTAAGCATTGTTTACTGCTCACTACCTTTAAAACGTTACGAACAAGTTAACATACTGAATATTAAATGGCTTGACAAGAAGGGTCATTGATGCAACAACAGGCTTACTCCAAATGATTCTGAAAGAGAAATTCTGGTAGCCTAGAGTCTGAGACCCCGTCAGCCATTATAATACTACTTAGATCATTTAAGAAACATAGCTGATAGATCGTGTTAGTAAGACATACTTTCAAACTTAATTTCAGAGTGACACACAAATGAAAATCTGCAAAGCAGCAACTTGGTCTTCGGTCCATACCTTTTGCTGCTCACTACTGTTTGGACAAGGACTCCTGCCTGGTTGCCATGTTTGATCAGTCTGTTCTCCAGCATCTCTTTAAGACTTAGAGCAACTCCTACCCCTGGAATTTTCAATATCGGACATCCTTGGAGGAACCATGACCTCTTTAGCCTCTCCTGAGGCAAACCAGTACTGGTTCTGATGTCTCTCTCTGGTATCTTCCAGCTAGGGAGTCCCATTTGTGAAGATTGCATTCCTGCTTGTTCCTGGAGATAGCGTAGTTACTCACCTGTAACAGGCGATCTCCAGGAACAGCAGGAATTTAGTCTTCACAACCCACCCTCCTCCCCTAGGATTTGTAGGTTTTCTTTTTCTCCTCTCCTTTTATCTCAGCTACAAACTCAACTGAGGAGGGAGAGTGGCAAAGGCTGGAAAGCAGCTACACAGGCACAGTGGGATGCTCCCAAAAGCTTTCCTATTGGACACTGGGGAATATTCCCGCATGGGCTCCGTCAGTACCGACGACATCATATGCGAAGACTAAATTCCTGCTGTTTCCGGATATCATCTGTTACAGGTGAGTAACTATGCTTTCTCCGGTCATGCACCAATTCCCTTTCCTGCACCCGAGCTCACTTGCCTCAGCATTGCATCTTGGGTCCGTTTTTGGTTGTTTTTCTTGAGACTTTCTTGACTGGCTGCGCCCTTTTTCCCTGGCTGGGCCTGAGGTTACCTCCTCCACCTGGCACAGACGCCCTCTCCATTCTTTCTGGGAGAGAGCTCTCCAGGACTTTCCTCCACCACACCCTACTACTGCAGGAGCTCACAGGCCTTCTCAAGAACAGGACGGTGGAACCTGTGCCCACACAACTGAGGAGCAAAGGGTTCTATTCCTGGTACTACTTGTACCCAAGAGGACCGGAGGCTCCTGACCACTTCTGGACCTGCGGGATCTAAACAGGTTCCTGATAGAGAAGTTCAAAATACTCTCCCTTGGAACACTGCTGTCATACCTCCTGCCAGTTGACTGGCTATGCTCCTTGGACTTAAAGGATGCATACACACACATCCTTATCCATCCCAACCACAGGAAATACCTAGAGTTCCTGTTCGGTAATCCAGTTTAGTCCTCCAACATCGGGTAGTGCCCCTCCTCCTGCAGCCTGGAGACTGGACCAATCAAGTCTTCTGTAGTATATATGCAGACGGAGCTCCCAGAAGCCCCCAGTGTGTCCAGTCTCCTTGCAGCTTGCAGACTTCTGTGCCCTTTCTGGGCACACTAAGTGACACTTGAAGGAGCAACACTAGTTAGTTAGTTCTTTTGGGGTTTTATTTTGGGTCCTTTATTTACCATTTCTTTGCTAGGTAGCTGTATCTTTAAAAAAGAAAAAAGAGCATTGCCACAGGGGACATCCTGGGGGAAGACAGACCTGCATTGGGCTCCTGCCTTCCTGCCTGGGAATATCTGAAGCCTGGGTTGAGCTCTCCCCAGGACTGTTCGGGGAAGAGCCATACCTGCTACAGCATTGCCTGTCACTTGGAGGAGTTGGCTGAGTTCCTTGCTGTTCCCTGAGCTGGTAGGAATTTTCCTTGCTTTATCTTTTCAGCTCTGTTATTTTTTGCATTGTCAGAGGCTCTGTCGGCTCCCCTGGCTTCCGAATTGCACTTTTTCCTGATTTTTTTCGCTTGCCCTGTATTAGAGGGTCGTTTTCTTTCTTTTCCATATTATTTGGTTACCTTTGTATTTTCGCGCCTTTTTTTATTGTGGGTGAAAAAGTGCGGCGGCCATTTTGGATTTCTAAAGTGTGCTTTTTAAGGGCACTTTTTAACACTTGTGCACGGATTCCCCTGGCATTTTTGGGGTTTCTTTTGCTGGCGATTTTGCTCAGGGCATCCCTAGGATTCTGGGGAGTATTTTGTTTTCTGTAAAAAAAAAAAAAAAAACTTTTAATTTTAAAGCTGTACTGATTTGAATATGGTTAGTCCCTTTGCTGTGGGCTTCCCTGTTCCTGTTTCCTTCTTTCCCCCTGGAAGCAGGTTGCCTTAGCATGGCTGCCAAACCTCAAGGTGGGATTTGTGGGTCCCGCAGAGGTACAATGACTGACTCTGGCATCTGTAAGAGCTGTGCTGCAGTTTATTCAGCACTAGAATGTCTTCTCCCTCTGCTGTTTGCAGCTCTGTGGTAACTCGATTGATTTTTCTTGATTTTTCAGCGATTTTAGGCATTTCTCTCATGCCTGCAACCCTCCCACCTTCTTCTTTGACTTTTTAAGTTAATTCCTTAGCTTTTGGGGGTTTTAATTCACTCTTTTGGTGTTTTATTTTTGCTGGTGGCCATTTTGAATAGCTAATGAGCCTCGGTTTTTGGCGGGAAGCCAGATTACGTCTCTGCTGGCTTCTAAAAGCTATATTGTTGTTTCAGTTTTTTTCTTCTTTCCACAACACTTGCTAGAGGTCAGTTGTGCAGAGGTTACTTTTTTCTCTGCCTCTGTATGAACATAATGGATAAAAAGTACAGAAGGCATGGATAGAGAACAGTATGCAATTCAGAGCCACAGTACAAGGCTGAGTCACTGATGAAGGGTGCAGGGCTCATGGCTTCTATTCCCCACTGTGCCCAACAAAGAAGGCTGGCTGAGGCATTACCTATTATGGGGAATATTGTTAAATGCCTGTTCCTGCGGGACGCAGTTATTTCTTTTTAGTTCTCCCTGTGCCTTATTCAGGTTTAAGCTGCATAGGCTGTCAGAAGAAACACAGGGACCTCAGACATCAGCTCTGCTTTTCCCCCCGCATCTTGCTTCCCCTGAGGAACTTGGGAACTCCGGAGCTTGGCTTCGGGGGAGCTCTCCATTGGCTTTACGCTGCACTGAGTCTTTACCACGAGAGTTTGAATACCTCCAGGAAGTTCAGGTATCATTTTCTGTAAGAAAACTGTGCGTACTCTGTTTTTGTTTTTTCTTCCTTGCCTCAGCTGCTCTGGGATGCTTTCAGCTGTATCCGGACCGGCTGCCCCTGAGTTGGAAGTGCCTACTTTGACTTTTTAGTCCACAAACTGCAGCCGGGTTACTTTGTACGTCCTACTGATTATTGTACCTGTCTTATTCAATATACCATTTGGTTGAGGTTTTAAGTCAGTGTTTTGGATCCTGACTGTTTTGGGCTCGGCCTAATTAAGCATGCTCACTGTAATTTTCCTATGGCTGGATTGAGCTTCTACATCCCTCCCCAGAAACACCTTTCAGCCCCTACCATGGAGGTCTGAATGGCTGCGGAGGGATCCCACTCTAATTTCCCTACTTTCAGTCACTGTAATTGCCTTACCCTGACCTTGAAAGTTTCTCTATGCCAGCACAGTGAATGACTGACAGTTCCCTTCTCAGTTCTGCGAATACCTGACAGTTTTTCAGTGCCAGCGGCTGTTTTGTTTTTCTCTTCAGTGTTTCTTTTTAGAGGCAACAGCTCTAAACAGCAGTTTCCACACACTTAATCATGCTGTGGAGGCACGTGCAGTTTCAAAATCCTTTTCTTAAACAGTCTTGGGTTTCCCTGAGCCTTCCTTGCTTTTTGTTTTAAATGCAAAATAAATAAATAAATAAATAAATGAAACCCCACACAAGAAGAGGAAAGGTGGTTTAAGTCTCTACAATGTTTTTTTTTTCTATGGCTGTATTATAAGTGAAATGTAATCAGCCGAAGGGTACATTAATAGCTTGCTTGTGTTACACCTGCACGCTGCATCCCGGAGGCTTTCCCCATACCCACTGCGTTGCTAGCTGGGTCCCCCAGCACCTTATCTCCCCCCTCCTCAGAGCCCCTGCTGCAGGATCTTCCACAGCCGCTGCAGACCACATTACACATTCCCATCCGGCCGTCTCATCAACGGTTTCTCCACTTCGCTCTTCCGTGGGGCCACTTCCAATTTCCGGCCATGCCGTTTGGTCTCGCCACGGCCCCCCGCACCTTCACAAACGTGATGGTAGTGGTCGCGGAGGCCTTGTGCACAGAGGGCATCCTGGTCCATCCGTATCTCGACGACTGGTGGATTCGGGCAAAGTCCAGTCGGGAGTGTGTGCACGTCACGAGCAGGGTGGTGGCTCTGCTGCGGTCCCTCGGCTGGGTGGTGAAAGAATGCAAGAGTTGTCTGTGCCCGACTCAGGATCTCGAGTATCTGGGAGTGAGCCTCGACACAGCACGGGGCTTGGTGTGCCTGCCGGAGCGCCGCATTCGGTCTCTTGTCCGACTCTTCAGGGGGATGCCCGCTCCGTCTGCATGGTGATAGCTACAGTTCCTCGGTACGATGGCAGCGACCTTGGAGGTGGTGCCCTGGGCGCGCTTCCACATGCGCCCGGCTGCAGAGTGCCCTGCTGCGCCGTTGGTCCAACCAATTCGACTCGTTGAACAGGAGATTGACTTGCCCAAGGGCGGTTCGCCGATCACTCCGGTGGTGGCTCTCCTCCGAGAACCTGGCGCGGGGGATTCCCTGGAGCCTCCACTTTGGGTTCCGTTCACAACGGATGCCAGCTTAACCGGCTGGGGGGCTCACTGCGAGACCCGCTTCGCTCAAGGGGAATGGTCTCCCCTGGAGACTTCTTGGTCGATCAACCGCCTCGAATGGCGGGCGGTACGGCTAGCCCTCTTGGCCTCAAAGCCCTAGTTCTCGACCGGCCGGTGCGAGTCCTTTCGGACATTGCGTCCACCGTAGCTTACATCAATCGCCAAGGGGGCATCGGCAGCATGGCCCTGGAATCAGAAGCGATGGCCTTGGTCAATTGGGTGCAGTCTCGTCTTCCGGCCATCTCGGCAGTGCCTATTGCAGGCGCAGACAATGTTCAGGCCGATTTTCTCTGCAGAGTGCGGGTGGACCCCGGAGAGTGGGAGCTAAACCCGCAAGTTTACGCGCAAATAGTTCGTCGGGGGGGGGGCCGCCCTTCATGGATCTCATGGCGACATTTCAATCGGCCGAGACAGGACGCTTCTTCAGCAGGCAAAGGGAGCGTATGTCCGAGGGGCTCGACGCTCTCATTCAGCCGTGGCCAACGTCCAGCCTTCTTTATGTCTTTCCTCCGTGGGTTCTGATTGGCCGGGTCGTTCAGCGCATCGAGGGCCATCGGGGTCGAGTGTTACTGGTGGACCCGGACTGGCCTGGGTGGCCCTGGTATGCCGATCTGGTCCGGCTGAGCGACGGCATTCCTTGGCTCCTATCCACGCTGCCGAATCTTCTTTTTCGGGGACCCTTGCGGATGCCCCAAGTGGGTCAATTCTCGCATACGGTTTGGCCAGGGAGAGGGCTCGGCTGAAAAAGAAGGGTTACTCCCCCCGCGGTGATTTCTACCCTATTGCGGGCGGGGAAAACGTCCACTTCTCTTACTTACGTTCGGATTTGGGGGATCTTTGAAGACTGGTGCTCCCGGCGTGGAGTCCGGGCGGCGACGGTTTTCGTTTCCGTCGTTTTAAGTTTCTTCAGGTTGCTTTTGATAAGGGCCTTGCGGCTAGTTCTCTGAAAGTCCGGTTGGCGGCTATCTCTTGTTATCGATGCAAAGTTTTAGGCCGTCTCTACGGTTCTTATCCGGACGTACGTCGTCTTCTTACGACTGTTTTTCATTTGCGGCCCTCCCGCAGGATTTTCGTTCCTCCGGGGGACTTGAATCTAGTGATGCGGGCCCTGGTTCGTGAACCTTTTGAACCCCTGAGTAGGGCGTTTCTGAAAGATTTTACGCTGAAGACGTTTTTTCTTGTAGCCATCGGTTCGGCACGGCGTATTTCAGATCTACATGCGTTGTCCTGCCGAGAGCCTTTTTTGTCTTTTACCCCGGTCCCTTCCTTTTTGCCGAAGGTGGTTTCCCCTATTCATGTGAATCAGGCAGTGTTTCTTCCAGTTCTTTCTTCCCACTCTGTCGGGTCGGCGGACAAAGGTCTTCACCGTCTCGATGTGGGTCGTGCACCTCGTCGTTCTTTGAAGGCTACCGAATCTTTCGGAAGACTGACCGGTTATTCGTGCTCTTCGGTGGTGCACGTAAAGGGGAAGCGGCGGCTAAGGCCTCCGTTGCAAGATGGCTCAAGGAAGCGTTCGCGTCTGCGTATCTGTTGCAGCAGCGGTCTGTTCCGGAGGGGCTACTGGATCATTCCACTAGGGCTCGGGCTACCGCTTGGGCAGAGTATAGCCTAGTTCCGCCAGCAGATATCTGTAAGGCGGCCACCTGGTCGTCTCTGCATGCTTTCAGTACACACTATCGTTTAGATGTGTCAGCGGCTCGGGATTCCTCTTTTGTTCGGCGGTTCTGCGCGCCGGATGGCAAGTCCCGCCCGGTCTTAACTGCTCTGTTACATCCCGATGTTGGAGGACTAAACTGGATTACCGAACAGGAAATGGAAATTACACTAACCTGGTAATTGTAGTTCCTGGAGGGTCCAGTTTAGTCCTCCTTCCCTCCCGACTATCTGTTATAAAAATGCAGCGCGCTTTCCGAACGGTGGATCATAAGACGGTTCCTCTTGCCGTTCGAACCTTTTTTGCAGCCGCGTTTTTGGCTATGGCTCTTCCTTTCTCAGGTGTTCAGTCAGCTCCTGAGATTTCTGATACGGAGCTGTATTTTGATTTCTGGGGCGTTGGTTCCAGTGCAATACAGTGTTCTGACTTCCTCGTTTGGAGAGAAAGTTGGATATTTTTGTGGGGGGGAAACAAATTGTTCTTTAATTATGTCATTTTCATTATGTCATTTTGTATATTAATCTAATGTGTTGCTTCGTTAAGTATGCTTTGTTACTAGTACACTGGGGGCTTCTGGGAGCTCCGTCTGCATATATACTACAGAAGACTTGATTGGTCCAGTCTCCAGGCTGCAGGAGGAGGGGCACTACCCGATGTTGGAGGACTAAACTGGACCCTCCAGGAACTACAATTACCAGGTTAGTGTAATTTCCATTTCATGGTGGGAGGTGACCACTACCAGTACAGGGTGCTACCCTTCGGACTGCCTCTGCACCGAGGGTCTTCAAGTGCCTGACAGTAGTAGCGGCCCACCTTTGTCTCTAGGGAGCCTTTGTCTTCCCTACCTGGACGACTGGCTCATAAGAGGATGCAATGGCACGCACCATCCTCATCTTGCAGCACTTAGGGTTCGTGATAAACCACCCAAATTCCCATCTCCTCCTGACAGTGTCTGGAATTTATAGGGGCAAAGCTGGACACAGCTCAGGGCAAAGCTTTTCTCCCTCGGGACAGGGCCGATCACCTCAGGGCACTGGCTGCGGTCATGCAGCACCGACACTTGGTGCCCACCCGCCTCCTGCTCCACCTGCTGGGTCACATGGCGTCCACAGTTCGTTGTACACCTGTACACCCATCTTCACATGAGGGCAACTCAATGGGGCCTCCGCTCACATTGGACCCAGGCCACGGGCTGACTGCAGGACAGGATGGTGGTGACCTGCCAATTGGCCGACTCTCTTGTCTGGTGGCAAGACCCCCAGCATCTTCTGGCTGGGATGCCCTTCCAGACCCCCACCCCCCAAAAGATCCTATCCACGGACACCTCCCTCTTAGGCTGGGGAGCCCACTGCGACAGCCTCTGCACGCAGGACCGTTAGTCACAGATAGACAGTCTGCAGCAGATCAACCTCTTGGAGCTTTGGGCCATATTCCTGGCCCTCCTTGCCTTCCATCACCACCTATAACACCATTCATTGCTAGTCCAGATAGAACGTCACCACTTGATTGTCTATGTCAACAAGCAGGGGGGCAATGGGTTGTACACCCTCTGCCAAGAGGCAGAAGCTCTCTGCTTATATGAAAACTGCCATGGGATACTCCTGCAGGCGGTGTACCTAGGCTAGGACAACACCCTGGCGGCAGGCTGAGCAGCGTCCTCCGGCCGCCAAGTGGCACTTAGACCCCAGAGTGCCCTGTCGGCTCATCCAGCTCTGGGGAACTCCATGGATGGACCTTTTCACCAGTCTGGCCAACATCCAGCTACCCCACTTCTGCTCCAGGCAGCCACATTCATCCTGGGTAGCAGCAGATGCATTCCTCATTCCATGGATGGAGGGCCTTCTCTACGCCTTCCAGCCCAGCTGCTGATTGCCAAGGTCTTGTTCAAGGTTCAACACAATGGGGCATCGCTGATACTAGTAGCCCCTTGGTGGTCCAGGTAACCATGGTTTCCACTGCTCCTTTGTTTATCTACGGTACCCTCAGTCCATCTGGGGAGTGCCCCAGGACTACTGTCGCAGGAGGAGGGCTCCCTCCTCCACCCTGATCTGGGGTCTCTGACACTAACAGCCTGGCTGTTGAAAGGATAGCCTTGGCCCCTTTCAACCTTTCAGGGGAGGTGGAGAAGGTCCTCCTGTCTTTTCATAGTACCTCCACAAGATGGGCTATGCCTTCAAATGGCGCAGATTCTTGGTGGGGTGCACAGAGCGATGGGTCAGCCCGTTTTCTCATGCTTTATGTAGCTTGTGCTGCAATGTTTTTGCTTCACCTGTCCCAAGTAGGACTGAAGTCCAACTCTATCAGGGTCCACCTGAATGCACTCACTGTGCACCACCACTTTATCAAGGGCAAGTCCCTCTCCGTCAAACCTCTTGTGACCCACTTCCTGAGGGATCTTTTATTGTCCAAGTCTCCTGCTTGAGTTTGCTTCAGCTATTGACAATTTTCTTTACAAACAGTATATAGATATCAGCCCCTGTTTATCACCGCAGTCGACGCCATCCCCAGTGCCAGATCAGCATTAAGAAATTCATTCTGGGTTTCAGATCGCTCCCCTCCTCAAATACTTTCAGTAATTTTTCTTAATCTCCAGGAACAAGCAGGAATGTAGTCATCACATATGGGTATCGTCGGTACCGACGGAGCCTGCACGGGAACGCTCCCCATCGTCCAATTAAAAAGCTTTTGGGAGCATCCCACAGCGCCTGTGTGCTGCCTTCCCGCCTTTCCCAACTGCCTCTCTCCAGTTCTTCTTTTTCTGCGGAGCCAGCAGGTCATTGTTCCTGTCACCACAGGAGAATTCTTCTTTATTTCTTTTTTGTGGTTGCGTCTGCCTTCCTCGACGCTTTACCGGTACCGCCATTTTTTTTCTTCTTCTTTTCTGTCTTTAAAAAAAAAAAAAAGTTCTACATTTTTTCCTATTTTCTTCATGTGCATGCGCCTTTTTGGGCCTTAGGCCCAAAATCTTTTTCTTACAATGGAGAAACCTGCTTTAGGTTTCAAAAAGTGCACCAAGTGTGGCGGTACCATTTCTGTCACCGACACCTATGAATGGTGTCTAAAATGTTTAGGTCCTGAGCACTCCATCACGGTGTGTATGTCCTGCGCCATGATGTCTAAAAGAGGTCGGCAGAACCGAGCTGCTAAGCTCAGTACCCTGTTTCCCTCTGATGCAGCTTCGGTGGCATCGACGTCTTACAGGTCTTCCTCTTCCTCCCGTGGATCTCAGGTAACTAAACATAAGTCCATCCAGTCCTCAAAGCGTAGATCTCCTTCTAAGCATCGAGATGCCTCTGGCGTTGCCCTTGAGGATTCTGCACCGGCAAAATTGCCCCGGCAGGAGGCTTCGGCTTCCAAAGCATTATCGGGGCTCCAGGATGTTCTCGAGGCCTCGACCTCGGCAGAACTACTGGTGCCATGCTCTGGGGTACCGGCAGTCTTCTCCGGTACTGACATCAGACATCGGCTGCGTCGATAGACCAGAGAGTCCTGGCTATTGAGCGCAGTCTGGCGGCTTTCCTTGCGGTATCGACGCCCTCGGAACCGTGACAGACAATCTGGCCAGTACCGGCACCGGTGTCAGTACCGATAGCTTCAGCATCGGTGTCTGCTTTGCTGGTACCCAGTCATTCGATGCCTTTGGGTACCGATACCCCGGTACCGACTTCGGTCGATATGGGTATCGTGCTCTTCAAGAGCATCCGGACAGACGGTACTTCGAGTCCTCAGAAGAATCTGGGGATTCTGACAGTTCTATTGATGCAGGAATGCTTCTCCCAGAGGAGCCCTCCTCCCCTAAGCGCAGGATGTCTCCTCCAGAGGATATTTCCTTCCAGGATTTTATCAGGGAGGGTGGCTCGGGGTCTGTCCATTACTGTGGCCCCTGAAACAGAGCCAAGGGCCAAGGAGTTGGAAATTCTACAATATCCCAAAACTCCTAAGGAGGCAGCTACCTTGCCCATTCATGAGATTTTATATGATCTCATGTTAAGGATGTGGGAGACACCTCTTACCACCTCTCCTCATTCTCGCAGACTGGATACTATGTATCGAGTCCCTCCTTGTCCTGGTTTCCAAAAGACTGAGCTTCCTCACCACTCTATTGTAGTGGAATCAGCTATGAGAAGGATCAAGAGTGCAAAGAGGCATGCCTCTAATCCTCCAGGACGCG
The DNA here is from genome assembly GCA_033557465.1 of Ichthyophis bannanicus. Classification (NCBI taxonomy): domain Eukaryota; kingdom Metazoa; phylum Chordata; class Amphibia; order Gymnophiona; family Ichthyophiidae; genus Ichthyophis; species Ichthyophis bannanicus. Next base: position 246,884,517 of record CM066042.1, read on the forward strand.
AGTGCAGAACCCTGGATGCTTTTGGACGTCGGGTCTTTCAAGCTTCCATGCTTTCTGCCAGGATCAGTTCCTATAGTCTCTATATGGGAATGTTCCTGAAGGAGGTCACAGATGATTTAGAAGCTTTAAGTCCTATTCTTCCTGAGGATGGAAGACAGGATTTTCTCACTTTGGTCAAACATGCCCAAGATGTTTCTAAATTTGCCAACCGTGCATCCTTTGACTGCTTTGAGTGCATAAGCAGAACCTCTGCTATTGCCATAGGTGCACGTAGAATTGCTTGGCTCCAGGCATCTGATCTGGAGCTCTGGGTACAAGACAAATTGGGAAACATCCCTTGTACTGGTGAGAACCTGTTTGGTAGAGATTGGCAAGAAAAGGCCAATGAGATGGATGCTGAAAACTCCACCTTGGATAGATTATCCAAGTCCACAGCTGATCTGCTAGAAAGAAATCTTTCAAGAAACCATTCTTTTCTAAGAAGAAAAGATATTATCCTGCCTATGCTCAGCAGGCACATTCGGCAGGTCAGTTTGTCAAGAAGGGTCAGCAACCACCCAAACAGAAGAAAGCAAAGACTGCTAAGCCTCAACCGTCACAGCAGTCTCAGCCTCCACAAGGCCTTTGACTTTCAACTAGAGAACTTAGTCTTCCTGGCTCTCGGGGGACCAGAGCCTTCCACCCTTCCAGGAAGGTTATGTCACTTTGCCCTCAGATGGGGGCAGATTATAGCAGAGCATTGGACACTCCCCATCATAAAGGAGGGGTACAAGCTTCATTTTTCAAGCATGCCCCCTCACACAATAGTAAGGCAGTTTAATTCTCCGACCTCTCTCATCAACCTGTTAGGGCAGGAGGTCGCTATCCTTCTTGCCCAAGGGGCAATAGAAGAAGTACCTATTCATCAGTAGGGTACAGGGTTCTACTCCCCTTATTTCCTTATTCCAAAGAAAACAGGGGGATACAGACCTATCTTGGACCTCAGAGAATTGAACAAATTCCTTGTCAAAGAGAAATTCAAGATGATTTCTCTTGGGTCTCTGCTGCCATACCTTCAGAGTCAGGACTGGCTTTGTTCTCTAGATCTCAAGGATGCGTACACCCATGTCCTCATCCATCCAACCCACAGAAGGATCCTTCGGTTCCTTTTTCAAGGAAAGCACTACCAATACAGGGTGCTTCCTTTTGGCCTGGCCTCAGCACCAAGGGTGTTCACGAAATGCATGGCTGTCGTAGCAGCATTTCTCCGCACTCTAGGGATATTTGTCTTCCCCTACTTAGACGATTGGCTCATTCGAGCCCCAACAGAGTCAGAGGCCAGGACTTCTCTATCCTGCACAATGCGTATCCTTCAGTATTTGGGTCTTGTAATAAACATCCCAAAATCCAGTCCAACTCCCACTCAGTCTTTAGAGTTCATAGGAGCTTTGCTGGATACCAGAAAGGCAAGGGCCTATCTCCCTCAGGCCCGCTGCCTTTGCATGGTGCAGTTAGCTTCTCAAGCAGTGCTAAAGCCTCATCTCACTGTTCAAGAAATGTTACAACTACTAGGCCACATGGCATCTACTGTACATGTGGTTCCCTATGCTCGCCTCCATATGAGGGCAGCCCAGTGGACTTTATCCACTCAATGGACCCAGGCATCAGGATGCCTGTCAGACAAAATAGCAAACACAAGTCGCCTTATTTTGTCCCTCCAGTGGTGGAAGTCCACTCAAAACCTGTTGCTGGGGTCCCCTTTCAACAACCCTTACCCCAAGCAACTCTCACAACAGATGCTTCTCCAATGGGTTGGGGAACTCATCTGCAAGACCTCTCTACCCAAGGCACCTGGTCTCCACAGGAGAGTCATCTACATATCAATCTCTTGGAGCTCAGAGCAATTTTCCTTGCTCTGCGAGTGTTCCACACCCTGCTCAGCTACAAGACAGTCCGTATTCATACGGACAATCAAATAGCCATGTTCTATGTGAACAAGCAGGGGGGAACAGGCTCTCTGTCGCTTTGCAACAAAGCTTTGCGACTATGGGCCCTCGCCAGGGAGCATCAGATTCATCTCCTGGCAGTGTATCTTCCAGGCATTCAAAACTCTTGGGCAGACAGACTCAGTCGAGTTCTACTTCCACACGAGTGGTCTCTGCATGCAGACCAGGTGGCCAAGATTTTTCAACTTTGGAGAACCCCGGACATAGACCTCTTTGCAAGTCTGTGGAATGCCAAACTTCCCTGGTTCTGTTCCAGAATTCCGGCTCAGGGGGCTCAGGCCAGGGATGCTTTCCTCCTTTACTGGGTTCAAGACTTCCTGTATGCCTTTCCACCCATTCCCCTAATTCCCAAAATCCTGTTCAAGCTTCAGAGAGACAGAGGCCATATGATTCTCATAGCTCCACATTGGCCACGGCAAGTGTGGTACCCTTTGCTTCTACATCTCTCTCAAGCTCCCTCCCTGGACTTGGGGTCTGCTCCAGATCTCCTATCTCAGGAGGACGGAATGTTATGGCATCCCAATCCCCAGTCTCTGCATCTCAGGGCTTGGTTGCTGAAGGCCTAGATCTCCATGATCTTTATCTCCCTCAGCAAGTAAAAGATATTTTTTGCTTCCAGGAAACCTTCCACAAGACGCTCTTATGCTTTCAAGTGGAAAAGGTTTACCATATGGTGTTCGCAAAAGGGTCTTAACCCTCTTGCGATACCTCTGGAATCATTGCTGGAGTATCTCCTTCATTTATCCAATGCAGGTCTTAAGACTAATTCAGTAAGAGTCCATTTGAGTGCTATTGCAGCTTCCTTTAAGCCTCTAAATGGACAGCCTATTTCCTCTCATCCTCTTATAGCAAGATTTATGAGAGGCCTTCTTCTAACTAAGCCTCCCATTAGGCCACCACCGGTGGCATGGGACGTAAACCTGGTTCTTGGGCAGCTCATGAAGTCACCTTTCAAATCTTTAGCTACTACCTCCTTGAAATTACTTTCTTGGAAGGTTATCTTTCTCATTGCAATCACATCAGCATTCTGCATTAGTGAGTTGCAAGCACTAGTAGCTGATCCACCTTATACAAGGTTCCATCATGACAAGGTAGTCCTTAGGACTCATCCACACTTTATGCCAAAGGTGGTCTCGCCTTTTCATCTGAACCAAGCGGTCTACCTACCTGTGTTTCTTCCAAGGCCTCATGCATCAAATGCAGAGAGGAATCTTCATACCTTGGATTGTAAAAGAGCTTTAGCCTTTTACTTACAAAGAACACAGCGACATAGAAAGTCCTCTCAACTCTTTGTTGCTTTTGATCCTTCTCATTTGGGACTTCCAGTCTCCAAGAGAACACTGTCTAATTGGATTACTCAGTGTATTTCCTTCGCCTATCAGAGTAAGAACCTTTCTCTGGAAGGCCATGTCACAGCTCACAATGCGAGAGCCATGGCAGCCTCAATGGCTCATTTGCACTCTGTGTCTATCGACGACATCTGTCGAGCAGCCACCTGGGCCTCGGTTCATACCTTCACAGCCCATTACTGCTTGGACAAGGACTCCCGCCGGGATGCCTTGTTTGGTCAGGCTGTTCTCCAACACCTGTTCCATACCTAATCAACTCCTACTCACCATCCCTGGTAGGATGCCAGAGATCCATGGGGGGAAGTGGAGCCCTTCTCAGGGACACACAACTTCTGGGGTCTCTCCCTGGCACCTAAAGCTAGGGAGTCTCCATAAGATAGCATAGTTACTCACCTGTAACAGATGATCTCCGGGAACAGCAGGAATTTAGTCCTGACAACCCACCCACCTCCCCTAGGAGTTGTATCTCTCTATCTATCTCTTTCCCTTTCCCTCTCTCTTTGTCTCAGCTTTAAAACTCAGCTGAAGAGAGGCAGTTGGTAAAGGTGGGAAGGCATCACGCAGGTGCTGTGAGATGCTCCCAAAAGCTTTCTAATTGGACGCTGGGGAGCGTTCCCGTGCAGGCATCACGGTACTGACGATACCCATATGTGAGGACTAAATTCCTGCTATTCCCGGAGATCACCTGTTACAGGTGAGTAACTGTGCTGGACAGCTTATGAACAAATGTTACCCAGTATGAACCACTGGTTCTGACAGAGCTGGGAAAAGCACCACTGAGCAAGAGGAAAATGCTAGGTCACACAAGGAACAAAATGGCAACTTTTACCAGAGAGATCATAGTCATCGTCATCCATTGCTGCTTTGTATATAACCCGAGTTTATTTTTAGTTAAAAATACTGGGGAATTATAGCACTAAAAATTCTTACAGGTATAACTTAAGAAATAATGGTTATTCTGTGCCTTCCACAACAGAAGGAACCAAATTTTGGAAGACAATATGTTCCAGTTGTTGTACAACTATGTTCTCGTATATGATAAGTGAAGAATAAACAAAAAAATTACTCACATAGAATGGTGAGGACTAGACGAGTTGCTGTGCATAAAACATAATGCCGTCACACCTCTCTATACTTTCATTGGAGACCTGGCATTTACTTTTCTTCGTATTAGTTTGACTTTTTCTGGGTACTGTCCAGGCCCCAGTGGGGTGCAACTAACTGAATTCGAGTGCTGTTAGACATGAAGATAACCGTTTCTTGCCAAGTCTTTTAAAACTACACCTAGAAAGGAAAATAACCATCAAAGCGCTTTTTCTCGCCAATCGGAAGCCTTGTTGCTTGAGAGGGTAATTTTATTAAAAAGGCTTCCTAACTTGTAAAGCTAGTATGCACATAACTTACACAAAGTTTCAAGGGGATAGTATGTGCATCCTTTCCTTTTAATATTACCCCAACTGTACACATACATTCAAATCTGCTATTGAATATAAACAATAGGGATCACGTGATGCAGGTGAGCGGGTGGTAACTGACTTTTTGCCTGGCTCCAGGGCTTCCCACCTAAGTACTTGTATCTCTTGCTCACTCACCCGCTTTGTGCCCCTAAAGCTTGATCTGCAGTTATGTTCCTGCCTAGCTACGGTAGCAGTACGTACCATCTGTCTCACCCACCCCCCGATGGCTGCGAAGTCGAGTGCGCAAAGGAGAAGATCCGGGCTGTTGATAAGAACTGGACGACTCCTCTCCAGCTAGCTCGCATGCCAAACATCCCTTTGGCATGGTGGAGGAGGGGTTACACACAGCAGTCAATTGATGGCACTGGAGGGGGGCTTCCAAGCCTTATCTGAACAGTTTACACGGGTGAGACAGTTCGTTAGGTGCTTTTGGGAAGGCCGCATCGGACCAGGCCGAATGTAGACTATCAGATGTAGAAGACACACAACACTCTCAAATGCAAGTGCTACAGAGGATAGAGGAGCTTGTCAAACAACATGGAGAGAAATTGAAAAGACCTAGAAAAATCAGCGGCCGAAAGCAAAATCTTAGGGTTATGGGGCATAACAAAGGTCCGTGGCTGAGGCTGAACTGAGGGGATGTTTGGAAACCAGGCTGCCCCTCATCCTACCCTTAGATGGCTGCATGGGACCCATTGAAAGAGTGCTGCAAGGGGAATGCCCGCCCTCAGGTGGTGAATTGCTCGGTTTCTCAACTTCATACAAAAGGAGACTATACTTGTGTGCGGCGAAAGGACCATGCGATACTCTCGACCACAAGAGAGCAGAAGGTGCTAGTATTTCAAGACTAGCTCTCCTATGAGTAGCCGAGCTGTTGGCAGTAATTCGGAGATGTATGTTATAAAGGCCTGCGTGGCAAAAGGTCTCTGCTCTGCTAGCTTAATGAAAGATTTTTGAACAGTGCTAGTGCTTGTCAATGGATCGGCTCCCTCATTACCTGCAATCTCAATCTGGCGAGCAGGAAACAATCACTGTGGAGTCATCGCTTTTGCCCCTCAAGCCCGCGCTGGAATGTCTTGTGCGAGGTTTTTTTTTAGACGCAGATCTATTGTACGTCAGATTACAACTGCTGTGCAGACTCATGTGATTCCAGGTTGTCTCGTTCTTCTCCGATATATAGTGCTCTCGGACGCCATGGCACGCCTTAGTGAGAACTGAGAACACACTGCTTGCTGTGGACTTATTCCCCATAGTTGTATTATCTATTTTTCTTGTTGAGTCTCCAATAGTGTTGTATGCCTTGTCTAACCTCAGACTTGGTCGATTCATTTGGTTGTTTCATATGCAATTGTCACCATTTTTTTGTTCGTTGTTGAACTGGCACGATTCCCATTTTAAGAGGTTTTCTCATTTACACTTTACCACTCTCTCTCTGTTTGTACAGCTCTGTCACTCTTGCTACCTCTTTTTCTCATACCTCTCGACTGCCTGTCAGTTTTTAATAATTATCCTGATCCTGATGTATAATCCATAGCTATCATCTCTTTTATTTTCTATTGGATTGCCTGCGGGCTCTGGCTGTAGCCCACAGTATGGATCTTGGCCACTATCGGTCTTTTACCCTGTTTACTTCTCAAGTACTTAATCATGCCCTTGCCCTTTGGCTTGGATTTGGGTGTGGCATTTCAATACTAACCTAATGGCTTTAGTAGCTGTCCCCTTAATTATGTTGTGACATTTTTGTTCATCCTCTCCATCGCTGTATGCGTTAGGGTTGCTCTCCCATTTTGTTTCTTTTTCCCTTTCTTGTTTCTGTTCGGCCTGCTCCCCCCTTCAATTGTTACTTTGTTTCTTTGCGCTGCCCCTTTCCGCTGGGCGCCTGGCTGTCCCGCCCTTCTCCCCAGCCCGTCTTCCTGTTTTTCCTCTTCTCAGGCCGGTTCTGGCTTTGGGGCTGGCCTGGGTTGCTGTTGGAGTCTGAATCGAGAGACTTACGGAGGTGGGCTTTCTTGGGACTCTGGAACAGGGCGGAGCGCACACGTTGAATGGTGCCGGTGTTGTGATTCGGGTAACTTGTGTGCATGGGCTAATGTCTGCGTGGAGATGTCTCTGGGCGGAGCGTCTCTCTGGTCTGGCGACCCACTAGGAGGGACCGGCCTTGACTGCCCATCCCAATGGTAGTTGGATTATGGGGAGGGGGGCGGTAGGGAGGGCTGGCCTCTGGCGTGACAACGTGTGGCCTCGGGAGGGTCTGATTGTGCCTTTGGATACTGGACTCTATCTTTCTTATACCCGTGCTCTTTTTTGTAATTATTCCACTAGCATGTCGCTGGTCAGGGTAGGGATGATTTACTGCCTCTTCGAGCTCAAGTATCTTCCGGTGAGGACACAGGGACTGCAGGGTGATCGGTGTCATAGGGGCGGGGTGCGGATTGTTAATCGGGGCCTGTGGGTGTGTCATACGGTGGCTGTGTGATGGCCCGTGCGAGACTAATCGATCTTGCATGAATCTTGGCCTAGTTGAGTGGGCCCGTGTTGGTGTTATTGTTGCTCTCCGGGTCGGGCCCCATAGAGTGGGGTCGGGGAACGGACACTAGAGATATCGCGTAGGGAGCGTTGGGGGGGGTCCCAGAGGTGTGGGGGACTTGGATGGGGTTTTATCTGGGTATAGGAGACGGGACTTTTGGAGTTCGTAGGGGGGGCCGGCCCCTGGGGGGGACTCATGTACATTGAGCGAGGTTGCGACCTGGGGCAACAAACCTGTGGGAAATGTCATTGTCTGCTGAGGGAGGGAGCCTTGGGCTGGGGGGGTCCTAATCTCCATTGGAGCTATAAGCTTAACAACGCACTACACATGCTATCAACAGTGGGAGGGTTGTGTTTGCGTAAGGAGCTGCGTTTTGTACCCTAGAATTTTTGTGGCCTGGGCAGTCCCGTAAAACGCCAGAAGGTGCTGCCGATGTTTCAGTGATAAGCAACGGGATATCACCTTTTTGCAGGAACCCACCAAATTGACTCAGCAAACCGTAAGGCTTAAACGGTGGTGGATAGGGATTGTTTATGGGGCTTCTGGATGGAAGACGATGGTAGTAGTTCTGTATCTCCAGGAACAAGCAGGAATTGTAGTCATCACTATGGGTAGCGTCCGGTACCGACGGAGCCTGTGCGGGACTTCTTCCCAGCGGTTCCAATTAGAAAGCGTTTGGGAGCATCCCCAAGCACCTGGCAGGCTGCCTTCCCACCTTTCCAACCTGCCTCTCTCCAGTTCTTCGTTTTCCGCGGCGCCAGCAGGTCATTGTTTCTGTCACCGCAGAAGCTTCTTCTTCTTCTTTTTTGTGGTCACGTCTGCCTTTTCCCGCCGCTTTACCGGTGCCCGCTGGGGTTTTTTCTTATTCTTTTCTGTCTTTAAACAACAAAAATACTAGGACTTTTTCCTATTTTTCCCAGGTGCCCTCGTGCCTTTTTGGGCCTTAGGGCCACAGCTTTTTCCAACAGGTGTTGGAGAAAAACTGCCTCAGGATTTCAAAAAGTGAACCAAGTGTGGGTCTACAGGTTTAGGTCCTGAACCACTCCATCACGGATTGTATGTCCTGCGCCATGATGTCTAAAAGAGGTCGGCAGGAGACCGAGCTGCTAAGCTCAGTTACCCTGTTTCCCTCTGATGCAGCATCGGTGGCATTGACGTCTTGCACGGGCTTCCTCTTCCTCCCGTGGATCTCAGGTAATTCAGACATCCGCTCCAGCCGGTACTCAAAGGGTCGATCTCCTTATAAGAATCGAGGATGCCTCTGGCGTTGCCCTTGAGGATTCTGCTCACCAGTTAAACAAAAAAAAAACAACCACCAACTTGCCCCGGCGGGCGGCTTCAGCTGCCAAAGCCATTATCAGGGCTCCAGGATGTTTTCGAGGCCTAAACCTCGGCAGAAACCACTGGTGCCATGCTCTGGGGGGTACCGGCGGTCTGCTCCGGTACTGACATCCAGGCATTGGCAGCGTTGATAGACCAGAGAGTCCTGGCTCTTGAGCACAGTCTGGTGGCTCTCCTTGCGGCTTCGACGCCATCGGAAACACGACAGACAATCCGGCCGGTACCGGCACCGGCCCTGGCATCGGTCATCGGTTCCTGGTACTGATAGCATCGACATTGGCATCGGTGTCGGCTTTGCCGGTACCCAGTCATCCGATTGTATCGGGCTCTTCAAGAGCATCTGGACAGACGGTACTTCGAGTCCTCTGAAGAATCTGAGGATTCTGACAGTAGTCGATGCAGGACTGCTTCTCCCGGAGGAGCCCTTTCCTCCCCTAAGCGCAGGATGTATCATCCAGAGGATATTTCATTCCAGGATTTGATTCAGGGAGGTGGCTCGGGGCTCTGTCCATTAATGTGGCCCCTGAAACCAGAGCCAAGAGTTAAGGAGTTGGAAATTTTACAATATCCCAAAACTCATAAGGGGGCAGCGACCTTGCCCATTCATGCGATGTTGCATGATCTCATGTTAAGGATTGTGGGAGACACCTCTTCCCACCTCTACTCATTCTTGCAGAAGGAATTAACTCTGTATCGAGTCCCTCCTTGTCCTGGTGCTCAGAACAATCCGCTTCCACACCACTTCTATTGTAGTGGAATCAGCATACTGAGAAGGAGCAAGAGTGCAAAGAGGCATGATCTCATCCTCCAGGACGTGTGAGTGCAGAACCCTGGATGCTTTGGGATGTCGTGTCTTCCAAGCTTCCATGCTTTCTGCCAGGATCAATTCCTTTAGTCTTTACATGGGAATGTTCCTGAAGACGGGTCACAGATGATGTAGAGGACTTGAGTCCTATTCTTCCTGAGGATAGAAGACAGGATTTTCTCACATTGGTCAAACATGCCCAAGATGTTTCTAAATTTGTCAACCGTGCAGCCTTTGACTGCTGTTGAGTGCAATAAGCAGAACCTCTGACATTGCCATAGGCGCACGTAGAAGGGGTTGGCTCACAGTGCATCTGATCTGGAGCTCTGGGTACAAGACATATTGGGAAATATCCCTTGTAATGGTGAGAACCTGTTTGGTAGAGATTGGCCGGAAAAAGGCCAATGAGTTGGATGCGGACAACTCTACCTTGGATAGATTATCCAACGGTCCACAGCTGATCCTGCTAGAAAGAAATTGTTCAAGAAACCATTCTTTTCTAAGAAGAAAAGATATTATCCTGCTTATGCTCAGCAGGGACGTTCTGCAGGTCCGCTTCCCAAGAAAGGTCAGCAAATACCCAAACAGAAAAAAAAAGCAAAGAATGCTAAGCCTCAACCGTCTCAGTGTCTCAGGCCTCCAACAAGGCCTTTGACTTTCAGCTAGATGGGAACTTAGCCTTTCTGGCTTCTCGTGGGAACAGAGCCTTCCACCATTCCAGGAAGGTTATGTCACTTTGCCCCAAGATGGGGGCAGATAACAGCAGAGCATTCAACACTTTCCATCATAAAGGAGGGGTACAGGCTTCATTTTTCAAGCATGCCCCCTCCTACAATAATAAGGCAGTTCAATTCTCCGACACGTCTCATCAGAATTAGGTCTGGAGGTCACTATTCCTTCTTGCCCAAAGGGGTCGATAGAAGAAGTACCCATTCCTCCTCAGGGTACGGGGTTTTGACTCCCCCTATTTCCTTCTCCCAAAGAAAACGGGATGGATACCGACCTATATGGGACCTCAGAGCATTGAACAAATTCCTTGTCAACGAGAAAATTCAAGATGATTTCTCTCGGAACTCTGCTGCCATCCCTTCAGAGTCAGGAATTGGCTTTGTTTTCTAGATCTCAAGGATGCGTACAAATGTTATCATACATCCAACTCACAGAAAGTTCCTTCATTCCTTTTTCAGGGAAAGCACTACAAATACCGAGGTGCTTCCTTTTGGCCTGGCCTCAGCACCAAGGGTGTTCACGAAATGAATGGCTGTTGTCGCAGCAATTTCTCCGCACTCTAGGGATATTCGTCTTCCCCTACTTAGACGACTGGTGCGTCGAGCCCCAACAGAGTCAGAGGCCAGGACTTATCTATCCTGCACAATGCGGTATCCTTCAGTATTGGGTTCTGGTCATAAACATCCCAAAATCCAGTAGAACTCCCACTCAGTCTTTGGAGTTCATAGGAGCTTTGCTGGATACCAGAAAGGCAAGGGCCTACCTCCCCAGGCCCGTTGTCTTCGCCCTGGTGCAGTTAGCGGCTCCAGCAGTTGCTAAATTCTCATAGCTCACTGGCCGAGAAATGTTAACAACCTACTAGGCCAACCTGGCATCCACCGTGCCTGTGGTGCCCTAGGATTGCCTCCATATGAGGGCCCCCGGCCCAGTGCGACTTTATCCACTCAATGGACCCAGACATCAGGATGCCTGTAAGACAAAATAGCAAACACAAGTTCGCCTTATTTTGTCCATCCAGTGGTGGAAGTACACTCAAAACCTGTTGCTGGGGGTACCCTGGTTAACAACCTTTACCCCAAGGCAACTCTCACAACAGATGCTTCTTCGATGGGTTAGGGAGCTAATCTGCAAGAACTCTCCACCCAAGGCACCTGGTCTCCACAGGGAGACTCATATAATTATCAATCTCTTGGAACTCTTGGAGCATTCGTCCGGGCTCTTCGTGTGTTCCATAACCTGCTCAGCTACCAAGACAGGCGCTCAATTCATACGGACAATCAAGTAGCCAGGTAATGTGAACAAAGCAGGGTGGGAACAGGCTCTCTGTCGCTTTGGCAACAAAAGCTTTGCGACTATGGGCCCTCGCCAGAGAGCGATCAGAGTAACTCTTCGGCAGTGTATTATTCCAGGCATACAAAACTCTTGGGAGGACAGACTCAGTCGAGGTTCTGCTTCCACACGAGTGGTCTCTGCATGCAGACCAGGTGCCCAAGATTTTTCAAATTTGGGGAACCCCGGACATAGACCTCTTTGCAAGTCCATGGAATGCCAAACTTCCCCGGTTCTGTTCCAGAATTCCGGCTCAGGGGGCTCAGGCCAGGGATGCTTTCCTCCTTAACTGGGGTCAAGACTTCCTGTATGCCTTTCCACCCATTCCCCTACTTCCCAAAAACCGGTTCAAGCGTCAGAGAGCCAGAGGCAGTATGATTCTCATAGATCCACATGGGCCACAAAACGATTGATGGTACCTCTTGCTTCTACATCTCTCGCAACGCTCCCTCCCTGGAGTTAGGGTCTGCTCCAGATCTCCTCTCTCAGGCGGAAGGAATGTTATGGCATCCCAATCACCAGTCTCGGCAGTATCAGGGCTTGGTTGATGACGGCCTAGATCTCCATGATCTTAATCTCCCTCAGCAAGTAAAAGATATTCTTTTTGCTTCCAGGAAAACCTTCCACAAGACGCTTTATGCTTTCAAAGTGGAAAAGGTTTACCAATATGGTGTTTCGAAAAACGGTCTTAACCCCCTTGCGATACCTATGGAATCATTGCGGGGATATCTCCTTCATTTATCCAATGCAGGACTTAAGACTACCTCAGTAAGGGTCCATTTGAGTGCTATTACAGCTTCCTTTAAGTCCTCTAAATGGACAGCATATTTCCTCTCATCCTCTGATAGCATGATTTATGAGAGGCCTTCTTCTAACTAAGCCTCCCATAGGGCAACTACCGGTGGCATTGGACTTAAACCTGGTTCTTGGGCAGATCATGAAGCCCCCTTCGAACCTTTCGCTACTACATCCTTGAAATTCCTTTCTTGGAAGGTTATCTTTATTATTGCAATCACATAAGCAAGTAGCATTAGTGAGTTTGCAAGCGCTAGTAGCTAATCCACCTTATACAAGGGTCCATCATGACAAGGTAGTTCCTAGGACTCATCCACACTTTATGCCAAAGGGTGGTCTCGCCTTTTCATTTGAACCCAAGCGGTCTACCTACCTGTGTTTTTTTCCAAGGCCTCAGGCATCAAACGCAGGAGAGAAATCTTCATACCTTGGACTGTAAAAGAGCTTTAGCCTTTTACTTACAAAGAAACACAGCAACATAGAAAGTCCTCTCAAATCTTGGTTGCTTTTGATCCTTCTCATTTGGGACCTTCCAGTCTTCCAAGGAGGAGAAACACTAATCTCAACTGGATTGCTCAGGGTATTTCCTTTCGCCTATCAGAGTAAGAAGATCTTCCTCTGGAGGGCCATGTCACAGCTCACCAATGTGAGAGCAGCCATGGCAGCCTCAATGGCTCATGTGCACTCTTGTGTCCGGCGAAGACATCGGTCTGCGCAGCCACCTGGGACTCGGTTCATAACCTTCACAGCCAGGTTACTGCTTGGAACCAAGGACTCCCGCCGGGATTGGCCTTGTGTGTTCAGGCTGTTCTCCAACACCTGTTCCATACCTAATCAACTCATAACCACCATACCTGGTAGGATGCCAGCGATCCATGGGGGGGAAAGTGGAGCCCTTTCTCAGGGACACACAACTTCTGGTCTCTCCCTGGCATCTAAAGCAAGGGATAGTCCCCATATGTGCTGACTACATTCATGCTTGTTTCTGGAGATAAATAGTTACTCACCTGTAACAGGTGATCTCCGGCCAGCAGGAAATTTAGTCCTCACAACCCACCCACCTCCATTAGGCGGTGTATCTCTCTATCTATCTCTTTCCCTTTCCCTTACTCTCTCTTTGTCTCAGCTTTAAAAATCAACATGGACGAGAGGCAGTTGGGGAAAGGCGGGGAGGCAGCACGCAGGTGCTGTGGGATGCTCCCAACGCTTTCTAATGGGCCACACTGGGGAAGCATTCCCGCGAAGGCTCCACGGGCACCGACGATACCCATATGTGAGGAACTACATTCCTGCTGTTCCTGGAGATCAACTGTTACAGGTGAGTCAGTAACTATGCTTTATTCACAAACAAGTAGGGTGTGTGGTGGAGTAGACCATCTTTGTCGACTAGGAGGCAGGGCCAGACTGTCAATTGTGACGAGAATGTTGTTCGCACAGGGCACCGCACTTCAGGGGGCCCCGTGTGAATTCAATTCTCGCACAGATGGATGGCATCAGATGGAGCCGCTTCACGTGGGCTTTTCCAGGCGCCCTTTGAAGGCCATTAGACGGTTGTGGGGCTCTTCGGCAAGGGGGCAGGGGCGCTAAAAAGTGGGCTGTGATGGCGTGGGAAGTTTGGCCTGGGAAAACTGGGCTGTGAGGGGGGATGCTTGCACTGGAAATGGGCGGTAATGGCGAGGGTAAGCTGGACCTCGGAATCGGTTGTGATTGGGGGGGCTCGGACTGGAAATAGGCTGTGATGGGGGGATGCGTGCACTGGCAATGGGCTGTAATGGGAGGGTAAGCTGGGAATGAGAATCCAGCTGTGATGAGGGGGCGGCTAGGACTAGAAATGGGATGACGGGGAGCTGGTATGGTACTGGAAAAAGGCTGATGGGGGGATAGGACCTGGAAATGGGCTGATGGGGGAAGCTTGGACTGGAAGGAATGATGGGGAGGCTCGGACTGGAACTGGGCTGATGGGGAGCTGGACTAGGACTGGAAATGGACTGATGAGGGGGCGCTTGGACTGCAAATGGGCTGATGGGGCGTGGAATGGATGGAATAGGACTGGAAAATGGGCTGTGATGGGGGGAAGCTTTGACTGAAAATGGGCTGTGATGGGAGGGTAAGATGGGACTGGATATGGGTTGATGGGGGCTGGAATAGGGGACTGGAAGGAAATGGCTGATGGGGAGCTTGGACTGAAAATGGGCTGGGGGGGGTGGGATTGGAAATGGGCTGATGGGGGGGAGCTTGGACCGGAAATGACTGATGGGGTGCTTGGATGGGTGCTTGGATGGAAATGGGGCCTGATGGGGAGCTGGACTAGGACTGGAAATGGGATGATGAGGGGGAGTTTGGCCTGGTAAAAAGGGCTGATGGGGGCTGGAATAGGACTGGAAAAGGGGCTGGGATGGGGGGGAAACTTGGACTGGAAATGGGCTGTGATGGGAGGGTAAGCTGGGACTGGGACCTGGGCTTGTGCTGGGAGGGTAAGCTGGGACTGGAAATGGTTTTGATGGGGGCTGGAATAGGACTGGAAATCGGCTCTGATGGGAAGCTTGGACTGAAAATGGGATGGGGGGGGGGTGGGGAGTGGGAAAATGGGCTGATGGGGGGGAGCTGGCACCGGAAATGACTGATGGGTGTGCTTGGATTGGAAATGGGATGATGGGGAGCTGGAATAGGACTGGAAATGGGATGATTAGGGGGAGATTGGACTGGAAATGGGCTGATGGGGCATGGAATAGGAAGGAAATTGGCCTGTGATGGGGGGAAGCTTGGACTGGAAATGGGCGGGTGATGGGAGGGTAAGCTGGGATTGGAAATGGGCTGTTGGGATGCTTGGACTGCAAATGGGTGGATGGGTAGCTGGAATCGGACTTGGAAATGGCTGATGGGGGGGAACTTGGACCGGAAATGACTGATGGGGAGCTTGGACTGGAAATGGGCTGATGGGGGGGGGGGGCTAGGATTGGAAAGGGATGGATGATGGAGGAAACTTGCTGGAAATGGGCTGATGGGGTGGGCTGGAATAGGACTGGAAATGGGCTGATGGGCAGGGCTAAGACTGGAAATGGGCTGATGGGGGGCTAGGATTGGGACAAATGGGCTGAGGGGCTGGAATAGGCCTGTACTGGGCTGATGGGGGGGCTAGGATTGGAAATTGGATGCTGGGGGAACTTGCTGGAAAGGGGCTGATGGGGGACTGGAAATGGGCTGATGGCGGGGGAGCTGGGCTTGGACTGGAAATGGGCTGATGGGGGTTGGAATAGGACGGGAAATGGGCTGTGATGGGCGGGGAAGCTTGGAATGGAAATAGGCTGTGATGGGAGGGTAAGCTGGGATGGAATGGAAATGGGCTGTGATGGGGGCTAGGACTTGGAAATGAGCGGTGATGGGAGGGTAAGCTGGGACGGGAAATGGACTGTTGGGGGGAGGGAGCTTAGAATCGAAATGGAGATGATAGGGGCTGCTTGGACTGCCTCTGGGTTGATGGGGAGCTGGAATAGGACTGGAAATGGCTGATGGGGAGCGGGAATGGGAAATTGGATGTGGGGGGAACTTGCTGGAAAGGGGCTGATGGGGGGCTGGAATAGGACTGGACATAGGCTGACGGGAAGACAGGCGCTACGACTGGAAATGGATGATGGGGGGCGCTTGGACTGCCATTGGGCTGATGGGCGGCTGGAATAGGACTGGAAATGGGCTGATGGGGGTGCTGGAGAAATCGGACTGGAAGTGGGCTGCTAGGAGCTGGAATAGGGCTGGAAATGGGCTGATGGGGGGCTAAAATGGGACTGGAAAGGAGCATATGGGGGGCTAGGACTGGAAACGTGCTGATGTGGTGGTCCTGGTGGAGAATGGGACTAGAAGGGAGCGGATGCTGGGCGGATCTAGAACTAGAAGGGAGCTGCTTTTGGGTGAGGACTCGAAGGGGATGGGGAATGAGGAGGGAGAGGGGAAAAGATATTTTGTGTGGGAGGTAAGAAAAATCTATGATTGGCTGGATATTGGGACGCTATGTGAAGCTTTCTGGGATTGAGAATGGAAGGGTGAAATTTGAGTGGATGATAAATGGAATAAAGGAAAGAAATGGGGGAAAGAGCCAAAAGGGGAAAGCTCAGTTATGTTACAAGCGGATATCGAGAGAGAATGGAAAAAATCGAGAAGAAATAAGAGAGAGAAAAGGACAACTGGACAGCTCGCAGAAGACACGACGAGAAACCACAAGAAAGTGACTGGAGCAATGGCAATTGAAAAATAAAATGCCCAAACAAAAGGTTAGAAAAAAACTTTTTATTTTGAATTTATTTAACTCTGACCTCGGTCAGGCCTGGGGAAATGTGGATCGCTCACATCTTTGCGTTTTGGTTCGTGCAAGAGGAAATTAACTTATTAGTTTTATTTCTCCAGTGTTGTTGCTACAGTTCAGGTTTGGCTTTTGGGGTTCCCAATTTAATTATTATCTTCGTATTTCTACATTGTGATACCTTGTTCTTTGTGTGGTGACGGTCGATGTTCTGCATGTGTAACCAAGCTGAGGTATTCTGTTCATGTAGTTTCTATTTGACAGGTCCACTTGGTAACTTTCCCCCAATGAGATGTATTGGTTTAATCTTTGCAGTGTTGATTTTGATAGGTAGAGTTGGGTGGTTTGTGAGTCCTGGTAGTGCTTTCTCTGATAGGGTGGGTTTGCAATGGCTTCTAAATGGTCACGTGTTTATTATATTCCTTTATGGGCCCTGGCGGTTGGCATTGGAATATAGTAATTTAGAAATCTGGTCGTCTTTCTTTTTCCAGACACTCATTAAGCGGCCTGTTTACTAAAAGCATAATATTGCAAATATTTATAACCAATGCTCATTATGAAAATAAGGCCCCGCAATGAATCTCCGCACATGGCCCCACACCCCCCTTGGGCGCCCCTGCCGCGGAGGTAGAAATAGAATGTTTTGTACTCGGCACAGTGGGGGCCAATGCCGGGCGATGGCGAATATATATGCACCTAACACAAATGACTAGTTTCTATTAAACAGTTTCGAGAAGTGCCTTGTAGACATCGGCTCTGTTCCATTCATTGTAGGGGGAGACTGTAACTGTATTATGGAGGAGTCTATTACTCGATCGAGATCTGGGCATCAAGTTAGTTTAGATCGGAGGGCCACAGTGATCCATGGGATCTGTGAATGATATGACCTTGTTGACTTTTGGAGGGCTCTATGGCCCCTTGGACATGGATGCCACGTCACATGTCCCCATGTCCCATGATACAGGGTCTCAGATAGACTTCTTTTTGGAGTCCTCGATGTGTATTTGAGAAGGTGATCGAGCAGAGATTGCCCCCATTACTATTTAGGATCATGCCCTGATATGGGTTTTGCTACTTGCATGGGGGGCATTCTGCAACAGGCATTACCTGGTTATAACCCTTATCAGGTACCCTTGGAATCTAAGTTTAGTACTTTCTATGCACACTCCAGATGGAGGGCAATGCTCTTTTACCTGAATGGGGCTTATGCCATTCTTTTCTCTCATTATAAATTACACAAATTTGGACAATAAGGGGAGATGTCTGCTTTCTGGTTTACCTAAGATGCGTGGAGGTCTACACCCACATAGGGGCTTTGCAAAATATGGCGGAACCGCATGGGAATGGTCGACCTCAAGTGTAGGAGTTATTTTGCACGTTTTACCAAACGCTATAGGGCAAGACAAAGGACAAACCCAGCAGGCGACCTAGGGCGTTTTTGACCTTTGTCCCTTTGTCCCATCTAACATGACCAACAATGGTCGGTTCTTAATGCACCGAGTGTGGCTCTGGGAAGTAGTGAGTGCAAGTAAGACGTTACATTCATTTTGGGTTCTAGGACCCGACACGGTACCCTGGTGAATTCTACAAATTGAGGCATACCCATGTGGAAGGTACATTAGCCGCTTATTACTGTGAGTTAGCAACCAAGCACATTGCCCAAATGAGGCCAAATCGGGTCTGTTAGTTATCCCCTGTAATGATAGTGAACCCTTATTACCTGGTTCCTACCGACCCAGATCGCTCTTAACTGTGGATATGAAACTCTGCTAAGATAATGGCAGAATGCTTGGCACAATTTATGCCCCGTCTGGTTCATGAGGATTAAGTTGGGTTGGTACAGAGGTGGTATGTTGGTCAACAATATTTGGCATATCATCTTCCCTAACACAATGTGGGCTTAGGGATGGGCCCCGCCATTGTGATAAGCTTTGATACCAAAAAGGGTGTGTGACTCGCAGCGAAAACTTGGATGTATATGTATATGCTACTTGAGCATCTGGGGATCAGGGGGCTTTTTTCTAGACATTGTACGCGTTCTCTACTCTGACCCACAAGGGCAGGTACTTGTGAATGGCTCTCTTACATCTGATTTTATCCTTCAAAAGAGGGACCAAATCAGGATTGCTCTTTGTCTCCACTTCTTTTTGTATTGATGCTGAAGCATTTATTTGGTTCATCTTCAGAGGCACATACCCTATTGGTCGGGGACTGCTGCGAAAAGGAGGAATTTCAGGTGTATGCCTTGGTTGACGATGTCCTCATAGTCTTAATCCATCCCTAAGATACTCTTTCCTTTCTT